>VZRZ01007062.1:285599-313918 GCA_013398175.1 Climacteris rufus
TGGTTCACTTGGGGTTTGGTGGGTTTTTTTCGTGTTGTTTTTGTGGGGGAGGGCTGGAGGTTTTTTGTTTCTTTGGTTATTTTCCCCTTGGAGATATTGCTTAAGTGTTTCCTTGGAGTTTGTTTGTGGTCTGGTTTCTTTTTTATAAGTTAAGAATTGTTTGCTTTCTTTTTACTTAATAGAAATTGAAGGAGACAGTATAACCCTGCAAAAACTGAAGTCCTTACCATTTATGAACCACAGAATTCTGTGAAGTGAAAATCTCGCTAGAATAATAAATGGGAATGGAACAGCAGATTGAAGTTCTGACTTTAAGTTATGCCTAAGAGCAAAGCTGTAACAAACAGTTAATGGTAACTAATTCTTGCATGTTCTAAAACATATTCCAAAGAGCAATTTTCCAGAACACATTTCTGGTCTATGTTAATGATACATTTAGATTTGTTAGAAAGTGTTTACTGTGCTCTCTTGGTTGTAAATAATCATAGTAATTTAGACAGTGATGAAGGTTTTCTTCCAAATTCTAACTGTAACTAAATTTAGTTATGGTCAAATTCAGTTAAAAATAATTTTTGTAAGATTTAAGCACGTATTTATAACCTAAGAAATATTCTGGGTTGACTTATGTGGCGTCATTTCTAAGAACAGTTTTTAGTGACCATATGTAATCCTTATTACATTAGTCATCTATCCTTTGTTCCTTTTTAGTCTTTCCTCTGAGTTGTTCTTCTGTTCATCCTTACACAAGCTAGATTATAAAGGAAAAGGTTATTCTGTTTTGGCCTTAAAAAACTGAGTGCAAGTATTTCTTTCTCTCATCTTTTCACTTAGCAGGAGTACAATTTACTACACAATGGCACAATCCCAAATGTCTGTGCTGTGCAATGAACTCAAATTAGGATTAAAGATTGTCAATTTTATTCTGAAAAGCAATGCTAGGATAATATTGGCCATCTACCAAAACTGTACAGGCTTGAAAAGTTTTGCTGAATGTGCACAGAACTCCATTCAAGCATGGGCAGTTCACACTAGCAAAGGTCAGCTCTCGTTCCCATCTGGTAAGGCCTCTAATTTTTCATCATTAGCGTCTTTAAAGATTGCAATGGGGGTTTTGCAGGAGATAAGGGGTGAACATTGGTTTGTAGTGTTATAGCGCAAGGAGTGTTAAATATTTAGAGCTGAGTGTCAGGGAATATCCGGACATTGAGGAGGGTGTGGCAAATGCTGAAAAAATTGAAGCACTACTTCCTTGCCTAAAAAAAACCGGGCTTTTCACAAAATAATGTAAACAAAGTCCATGTTGATATGATCATATAAGTACATTTCTCTTTGGTTTTCTGTACGAATATATGTGACAAACATGGGAGTTATGCAGTTTGGGGGCGGGAAAGAAGGGAACGTAATTGTGAGGTACAAAGGAAATATGTCATGGAACTAAGCAAACAGGACTGAACCCATGTACTGGAGTGTATGTTACATTGCATATTACATTGTAACAAATAGCAATAACTGACTCCTTACTGCAATCTTGCTATTCCCCCCGCCCCCCACCAGCTTAAAAGAGTTTTACACTTTTGAGATGCCTTCTGACTTTCAGGTGAGAGTTATTTCATATCACACTGTGTTATATTCTATTCAAGTTCTTGACCTTTTCGTGGCAAGGTTGTAATGGAAACCTTTCCTGCATTATCTTTTATAGTGATATAGCTATGCAAATATGGATATATCTTTCTAGTGAAGAGACAGCCTATGACAAGAGATGGGATCTTTCTAAATCTAGGCACACCATCTACTTGAACACTAGAAGCTAAATCTGTGGTGTGATGGTCACCACAGAAACATCTGCAATGGTTCCCAATGTTACAAATTATGGGCAAAGTCAGAAGGCTAAACTGGGTCACAGCTAAGCTGGAAGAGGTCAGCTTAGCTCACCATTGAAGATTTTGTCAATTCAGTCAGCTGACTTTGTAGTGAAACAGATGATGGGTGTTGCACAGGCTATTCCACTAGCTCAGATGTAATGGTAGTGACCCTCATCAAAGGATGTCAAAAGCAGTTAGAAACTGAAATGGGGATTAGCATCCTAAATAGGCACAGGCTTTTCTCTAGTGGCCATTTGTCATGGCTTGCAGGATTGATAGCTCCAGCAAGAGCACAACATAGTAAAATTCAATATTGTCCTGAATGTGGAACATCATCAAATGGTCTGCTTCTGTGTGTTGATTCTTATCAGTTCCATGTGTGCAGGGAAAGCAATGTGCATTTGGTTTTAACAACAGGCAGAATCTGAAATATTGGAGGAAAGGGCTTATAGGGGATGTCTAAGTTGAGCCGCTCACCAAAGTTCACCAACAGCAGCTAGCTCAAATCTTGATTTCCCAAGCTCATTGACTTTATACATGGTGCTAAGTATATCCAAATCTGCTTAACTTTTGAAAGCAGTTTACCTGCATTAAAATGGAACAGGACCAAAGCTAAAAGCATTTCTCAACTGACAAACTGACTAGTTTAGATGCGTGTCAAAGCTGCTGCTGTTTCTCTAACAGTGTGATAACCTGGCCCTCCCTTACAGGCTGTTGCAAGATGTAGCTGTGGTTTCCCTTCTCTTATTCCATTGGCTATCATGTCCATTGTTGTTTCCTTTTATTTGGTACTTGTGGCTTCTCCAGGAAAGAAGAAATCTGAAAATAGATACAGTCACATTTCTAAAGTCTGCATATGTGCCATTAATCAGAATATATTTCCTTCTCACCCTGAGAACATTCAGGGTTATCCTGAGGCTTTGTGATTGTAGGTGATTTCTCTCTCTGAAAATGCTTCCATGTATCTCATTTCCAGACATAATGAAGGAAACATGATATTCATGGTATATTCTTCCTTTCAATGTAGGTCAATAGGCTGTGGACAAATCTTTGCTTCCTCCTCTGCTTGCTGTTTCCAGCCACAAAGTAATCTGCTAACCTGAAAGGCAGAAGGACATGATGCATCCCCACCCTAGCAAGCAATAAAGAGAAACCTTTTCTGTGCACCAGCCATTCCCTGCATGTACTGATAAAATGGTTTCAACTGCTGTTAAATCATTCCAAGAACCAGAGGAGTAGAATTGTGCACTTAATTTTTGAAAGGGCCTGTGCCTCGTGTAAATGGTTTCCTAGTCCTTAGCTACATCCAGTGTGGTTTCAGCCCACCTGTAATTCTGTCCAGAGCAAGATCAATTATGCTTAGTGAAGATGTGGATATTCACTGTGTGAAAAATGAGAAACCATATGACAATAGACATCTCTTTCTTACTGTGCTGAAAGTTTTAATTTGGCTTACAGAATTTTGAATAGGAGTTTTAACAGGCTTGGGGTGGGTAGGGTGTGTGTATAGCTTCACTGCATATAGTAATTAAACACAATATTGGCTGGCTGCTGAATTTGAAGAGGCTTAGATAATATGATGTTGTCTTTTCAGTTCTTACACAGAAGAGATTTACTATGGGTATATTATAAACCTGTGATTTATAAACCTCATTGACTTCATTAGTCCCCAGGGGCTTTATTCTTGTTAGCCTGGAAATGCCTGTTTACATTTAATTTTTTCTCCTTTGTTTTTCTTTTTTTAATTTAAATTATTACCTCATTAGAGTGAAAACATGGCTCCATATTCTTGCCTTGTGTAAATCAGCCAAGTCTTGCAGCTAACCCTAGCTGAAGATCCAGGCTGTAAATTGAAAACCTGTTCTTTCCAGTTGCCTCTTCTAACCCCAAAGGCTGGTTCTAGTGTTAGAAACATCCTCATACTAACATAAAAGGGCATTTCAATAACTTGCTTTGTGTGTCTTCTTACAGTTAAGACAGTAGTCTCTCAATGTGCCTAGGATTTAGGCAAACACATGTATGAGATGTAATGCAGTAAATTTCTTCAAAAGAGGAGTTAGGGGTAGGGTGTTTAAAAAATATACAACAGTGGTAAAGGGTAGGATCACAAAACCTGTGAATGCCAAGAGAGATTAGGATTCAGTCTGTTGCATTTTTTCACTGGTAAGAGGAGCTTCATTTTTGTATTTTTTTGTAAGTACTGTAGTTAATGTGAAGAATATCTCATAAAAGTTGTTCAAGGTAAAACAGATAAATGGCTTCACTAAAGTTGTCAAATTTCACTTAATGAGTCTTTTTTTGAATGCTCCATTATTCAAATTCAAAACCATCTTGAGGTTATTGTTGAGTTGTGGCACAAGTTGTTGGGGTTTTTCTCTTCATAACAGGTTTCCTTTTCTTTCTCTGTTGTAAGATATTGAAAAACTCTTCTACCTAATCTTTTACACTAAATCCCAAGCAGTTTTATTTATAGCTGCCAGAAGTAAGTTCCTAATGTCATGTTAATTAGAAACATGTGGTGAAAAAAAGAGGCAACTTTTAAGCTGACACTATTTTTGAGTTAAAATCTGGCATCCCCTTTCTACTGACAAGCCTGACAACTGCAGCAGCAATCACCTCATCAAATCTCTCCATTGTCTCTTTCCTGGTTTTTGGCATTCTTCCTGTCTAAATTTTTATCAGATGAGTGCTTTTTTCTTGGCAAGTATTTTGAATACCTTCTTGTTGCTTTATCTCTGCACTATCACCCCTTGCCCTTAATGTCATTTCTCACATGTAAGACTGTGGCAGAATTTGAAACAAATTAGTTAGAAACATAGATTCAAAGACTGGTTGTTCCTCTTGGCTTACTAGTCTCTTCTGCCCTCACTTTTTAAACACCAGCATGTCACAGATACCACAGCAACACTCAGTTTTTTAGACATTTTTGATGCTTTAAATCCTCAATGCTGCATCTACCTTTTTTCCACCATCACGTGTCCTGTATTGCTTTTCAGAGGCTTTCAGCTGGTAATATCTGGACTTTTAATCCTGAGTTTTGGAAACAGTCAGTAGGCTATGTTAGAAAAAGAGTCTTTAGTTATAAATACATTAGACCACAGCCAAACTAGATATCCTTTCTGTAGTTTTTTTTCAAAGCTGGGCTCAAACAGATTTTCTTGCCAGACTTCTGGTATTTTCTCTTCTAGTTTTTGTTGATTGCAGAGTTGATTCTGAACCTTGAAATTTTGGTGAAACCAAGAAAAACGTTTTTTTTTTTTTTTTTTTTTAGATAGCTATCCAAATAATTTGTTTCTTCAAATAAATACACAAATATTGAGTGAAGTTTGCAAGCTGAATTCATATGAATGATGACCAGACTTCCTTCTCAGAAAAGGAAGGCTAAGGAAAATATAGACCTGCTCAGAAAGGAAACATGAGACCTGGTTGCCCAGGATATGGAGAAATTAATATAGTAGCTCTCACTGAGAACACTGTAACCTGCCAAATGCTCAGCAAACAGAACCCCTCTTCAGGGTGCCATGAACAGGCAATAAACTTCAAATGGTTTTGAATCTGGGTTTTGAATTTGAGTAATAATTTCTTCATTAAGGAAACATACTAATTAAGGCAAATTTGGTAATTTTATTGGAGCTAGTTTTCTGATTTCTTTAGTCAATGAAGAGCAGTGTAAGCTGCTGGACATAATGTTTTTTGATGCTAGCTGCTGCTTTTCATTGCCTAATGGGAGTTAAGCCTTCTGAATATCCAGTCACAGTTGTATTGCTAAGTTCTTTCAAAAACTTCAGCTGTAAATCCCAGCTCATGTGACTAATGTAGTGGGCTCATTTTCCAATGGCACCAACCCCTTGTGAAGGCAGTAGAAGTAGTTAAGTATGCAGAATGTGTTTTATATAAATATGACACTCTTGGGATAGGTGTTTTTTCAAAAGTCTGAGCATAGGCTCTAAGAGCAAGATCAGTGTGATTCAAGCTTTTAAGAGTAGATAACAATGCATAAAATGTTGAACAAGTGTGTAAGTGCCTGAAAGTCTCTACTTGTCTATGTTTTTACTGGTGAAGTTACCCAAGCACTTAATGATCTGGTGCTGTACATGTCAGCAGAAGCTGCCATTTTGAATGTGATGAGACTTTCACGACTGAGTCCTTCCTTGGCTTTTTGTGGTTTGCAAGTTTGAAGCCTTTTGAGAGTAACACTGCATGTCTGAGTGGGCAGCACACAATTCAGTGAAGGTTGTGGCAGTCACAGACACATTCACTCCAAAACACCAAACAGAAGGGGAACATATGTTAGTCACAGGGTTGGATCTGAATGTATGGTGAACAAATACCTCTCCAATTCTATCTGGCAATTCATTTCAATCCTCCTCTCTCACACCATGACCTTTGTTGAGAATCCTTTTAGTTCTCCATTGCACTGGGGGTCACAGTGCTCAGCAATGAGCCCAGTTGTCCTGATTCCAGGCCACACGCCAGCTGGGTGGATATGGGCCCTGTGGGGAACCATGGAGGCCCTTGAGCTTGTCCTGTCAGAGTCTGCGCAGCTTCTTGCTCAGATAGTGAGGGAAGTGGAGTAGAGAGTTGTTTCTTCCCAGTACAGAGGTGTGTGTGTGGACCAGCACTGCAGCATATTGCAGAACATAGGTTTAGCCTCTGGATATCTGTTTTTCTTTACAATCTCATTACAGGAATCTTAGGCTGTTAATTTAAAAAGGCATTATGGTTCTCTTGTTGCCAGTCTAATATCTTCCTAGGTTTAGGCCTATGTGTATTTTTTCCCCCCCCTCAAGCACCTAAATTAGTTATATAGATTTAGGAACTCTTGTAAATTTAATTGTAAAATACTTTAAATTAATTTGAAAATATTTGTAAGATTTTCTTTGACACTCATTGTTTAACATGCAGTTCTTTTCATAAGTCATGTTGCAGCAGAGTGATCAACAATAAAAAGCATACAATCCTGCTGCATGGTGTAAAGCCTTCCTGCAACTGCACCCCAAAGGGTGGTTCAGTCACCACTTTGTGTCATGGTGCCGTGTTATTAGTTAATGTGCAAAAGTATTTTTAATGCTTTGTGTACAGCCAAGGCTTTAACTGATCTGTCCCATGAAAGTGAAGATGAATGGTTACTATACCGTCTGCTACCAAATGTTTTCATACTGATTTTCCAGTCTTACATAGAACAGTCTGACATGGCAAAGGCCATGATGTAAATGGATAATCAGTCTTCTTCTGGGTGCTTGACGCTGTCATTTTGAGGCTCAGTTTTTGACATCACTTAAAATAGCATGTAATAACATGGAGAAGAGAAAGTTACAATCGTATGTGTTAATAGAAGAAAGTATTAGGAATTAAGATGCTGATTTATTAAAATATCTTGTGGAATAGCAAACCAAAGCTCTTAAATCCATTGTTCAAAGAGAACGCTTAATACAAGGATTAAAGACCAAATACACTTCTTCTTCAGTATAATGTAACGCTGATTTGTAGAATCAGTGCACAGTAAAGATATTGTAACAATAATGTTCTTGGAAGAAGGTTAAGCACATCTTTATGAAAAACCAACATCACAGGCCCAGTCTTATTGCCGGTATTGTTCTTTTATTGGACTGTAGCATGTGCAACATCCAGGTCACTGCCAGTGCAAACCAGACAAGCTTAAGCTGCGATGAGTGATACTGAAGGGGGGGCAGGGGAAGGGGGGCTCTGTGTGTGGATCTGGATTGTCTCAAACTCAGACCCCAAGCAGAGATCCAGTGCTGGCAAATACAGTGGGAGTCTGCAGGGAAACTCTGCAACTTAAGTCTGCAGGGAATGAGAAAGAGTAGTTCCAGATCGGCCACCTTGACAAAGGTATTAGGTGTAGCAGGACATGCTGGTGTTCTGCACACATTGACAGTTATGAGATTTTTAAGCAAATGTTTCTCATTTCTTTTTTCTCTTTGTTAGTTAAGTTGGATTGGGTGGCTGGTGCTGAAACAATTTAATCCTTGTCTACAAAGCAATTTATTGCAAGTTATTGCATCCTATTGCAATTGATTGCTTTATTGTTGTTGGCGTGTTCTGTGCTTTTTCTCTTAGAAATTTCATTTTGCAAATGTAGCAATAATATTTTACATGTGTAGAGTGCCTTTCATCACAAAATACTTCACAAACTAGACAGTTTCTGCAGTCAGTTGTTTGAAAGGGACTTAGCTTGGTATCAGGAGACACAGCTATTTTTGCCCGTACAGTCCAGTCAGGCTGAAGCTTTTTCATACTGTATACTTTCTTGTAACCCATACTGTCACCTGAGTAATAAATAGCCAACTTCCATTCCTTAGATGCATTTACTGCTGTGACTCAAAGCCTGAAGTACTTGCTGGGTAGGAAAACAGTTTCAATTACACTGGCTGCCACACTTGGCCTGATTGGCCACAAAACTTAAAAAAAAGTGCAAGAAAGGATTTGAGACCTAAACAAATGTATGTTTAATTCATATTGTTTTCTTTTTGTGCATTGTTTTAGGTGTGTATGATTTTAAAAAGTGTTACTAATCCAGATCCTGTGTTTATTTGACCAACCTCTGCAAGATTTAAAATCTGCATTAGTCTTATTTTTATTTTATTGTGTACTATGGCCTAAAGCTAAGATACTGTATTAATGAAATTGACCAGCTAGAGGTAAGGGCAACAGATTCTGCGCTCTGTGGTAAGCTGGCCTTAAATTTGAGTAAATCCTTGAAAATTCTGTGGCATTCGGTAAAAGAACTGAATTAATTTAAACTGAACTGCACACAACCTTTAAAAAAATAAATCTGCTACATATATGGATAATACTACTTTTAAATATTCAGCCTCTCTTACTTACTTTAATTCAGTGGATTTTTCACTGTCTCCACATAATTTCCGTGTAAAAGGAAAGGCTAATCTACTGGTTCAGACAAAAGGCTTAAGCTCAGAGGATCTCTGTTCTGTTTCCTTTTTATCATGTTCTTGCATTTTTTCCTCCATCTGTAAAAAAGAGATGACAGTACTTCACTGCCTCATGATTGTGGAAGGATAAATACACTGATTGTGAAATGTTAAAAATGATGGAGCCAAGTATGTGACGAGGCCAATTTATATATAGAGATATTCTTTCAAATTAGGAGTTGGGATATTCTGTCTTGGAGAAGTGTGATGGAACTGTTTACCTATCTTGCTCAAGGTATTTAGTAGTGAAATGGTTAACAAAATATATATACAAGCAATGTTTAGGGTTTAGAGTTAACACCCTATTGAGATGATTGAAAATAGTTCACATCTTACTGAACTGTCATTTTGAGCTGTCTGCCAATTTAAGAACATATTGCTGCCTCAGTTAACATATGGTTCGAGTTGATACAGTTTTCTGTGCAACCATGAGAGCTAGACACATCATTATATGAAAATGAAAACAAATGGCTGAGTCCTGAGCTGGCTGCTTTAGCTCACCCCCCGCCCCCCCCCAGTGTAAGCAGGAGTTCAAAGCCACCTAGTCTTCCCATTTGGAGATTCCTGCAGCATGAGAGACTCTGGGTGTGATGGTGAGCCACAATAACCTGCTCTCATGCCACAGGGCTGCGGCACACAGCCTGTAAGGGATGTTCCCAGGACAGAGGTTTTACGGTGTGAACACAATGGCAAATGATCCCCTGGTTGCTGTACCTAATTTGTCAAGATTTAATTAGAATCTGGGATTGGTGAGCCTCGTTTTGGGATTTCTGCTCCTTTACTGTATCACTGGTGTTTCAGATGTGTCATACTGGGCGCTTTAAATAATGGAACCCCAAGCTCTTGCTGCATCTTAACTGTGTTCCACTGTAAGTTAAGGCCAGTAAAGCAAAGGGGAAAGTTTCTAAGGAAACACTTTGTTTAGTGAGCACCATGAAGTAGCTTTCAGTATGTGCAGAAGTCAGGTTGAAAAATTTCCCACTGAACTTATAATGGCTCTGTTCTAGAACACCTGCAATTTTTTTGCGTACTAGCTAAGATCTCTTTTCTTCTGATGTGATAGAAACTCCATAGTTGTGCTAGAATTTGTTTTGCTTTTCTTAGTTTAAGTTACAGTTTTAGCACTGCCTCTATTTTCTACTTAGGCTAGGTAAATTTTGCAGTATTTTCAACTCACTTGGTATCCACATATTTTCACTCGTGAAGTTCCTGGTATGTCTCCTGTCAAAGCAGAAAACTAATTTTCTCCAAACAAATTATATTTAAATTATTTTGAAGGTATGTCTAAAGCTAATGAAATAAGTTGAAGCTGAGATTTCATCTTTTCTTGTGCAGTGGGGCAGATGCAGGCCAGAGTGACTCGGGTTATGTGCACAGCATAAAGCTATCCAGATTTGGATAAATGGACTTCTTTCCTTGTACATATGGCTTTGAGATTGGCTTGCTTCCCAACATTCTTTTTGACTCAACTTTCAGATTCAAAGGAATCCAAATATCTGACCAAAACTCATTTAATTTTCTCTTGCCTATTAAAAGTAAGTATTTGTGCAAAATGAAACCACAAATCAACTCAGGTTTGCTCATGAGATTGATGAACCATAATGAATCTTTCGATGAACTCAGTCTGCATTTCAAGCATGTAACAAAACACAAAAGTATATACAAAAGTCGCTTTGAGTATATCCCTTTATATCTCGTAATTTTTTTTTTTTGGGGGGGGGGGGTTTTACTTTTTTTTGGGGCAATTACAAGCCAGTCAACTGATAGAAATGCTGCTTAGGAATCCCACCTGCAGATTGTCTGTAAAAGTACTGGTATACAAATTGCAGAGAAATTCAACAAATGGCAGATTTTTTGTGATAAGGTAATGGCAGGGCAACATTTAATTCTTTGGAGGAGCTGGAAAGCGTAGGCCAAAATCTACTGCTGCTCCACAGCTCACGTTTTTCATACATCATTGCCTCCTGTGTATTCCTTGGATTTGATGAGAGCCTGCTGCTTCCATGGTGCCTTAGTAGAGGATATCCTGCCTGTGATGAGATCCGAACTTGCTGTGGCTGTGAAGAGGTTGGGTGGTGCAGGCAGGTTGAGCATGGCATCAGCCTTACACTAAACTGTTACTTACACTAAAATGCTGACTCCAGGGTTCTATCAGTAAGCTGATAACTGATTTTAGAAGCAAATTGTGTCCTTCTTTCTTCTTTTCAAGTGAATGCATAAATCCACATTTTGAAATGGCAGCACAGTCACTGTAGCTGTTAAGGAGAGATGATTACATCCTAACTAATGTATTAGACCTATGTGAAGATTTGTGTGGTTTTTACAGGGTGCTATTATAGTTATATTCTTGTCTGCAACAGGGAACCTGTTGGATTTGTCTTATGAGGTCTTCATTTTTGGAATCTAGATTACTACCATTAGGCTCAATGACTCTATTGCTGTACCACTATGCCTTTACCTAGCACAGTGACACTGCTTTGTAATTTATAGGTAGTGAAGAGGAAAGGAATCAGGATGCATTTCATTGATCTTTCCAT
Source organism: Climacteris rufus (assembly GCA_013398175.1). Taxonomy (NCBI): domain Eukaryota; kingdom Metazoa; phylum Chordata; class Aves; order Passeriformes; family Climacteridae; genus Climacteris; species Climacteris rufus. Next base: position 296,952 of record VZRZ01007062.1, read on the forward strand.
GTTGTAAATGTAAAATTCATGTGCATTTTTTTTTTTTTTTTTTGCTTTATGGCTGTTCTCTTTCCTTTTCCTTATTTAATATGCACTTCATACTGTGCCAGGGGGTCAGTAGGGCAAATCAAGGAGCCAGATGGCTTGCCTCTACCCTAAGGAAACATACCAATATTTAGCTGGCCATTTTCCCAAATAAAGGCAAGACTGGAATCCACAATAAACAGGAGAGTTGGTTAAAACAGCATCCTTTTCTTAGATTCACAGCTACAACCTCCTTGAGGCATGAGCTTTTTATACTTCACTGCCGCTTTCTAGCTTTCTCCTAGTAACTGCATCTTAGAAGATATTAGAGGGGGGTGCACTCGTTTTATTTATGGCCTTTGCACAGTAACAAGTTTCAGTTATTATAATCTGACTGAAAAAAGAAACCATAATCCATGGATGAAAAGACAGTGGACAAACTCAGTTAAATCCCTAGTACCCTGAGGACATATATTTTGTCCATTTCTGGGGTTTTATGTTCCCTTTTTTCTGCTGTTATTCCCAACTTTAACTTTTGAAAAGCCAAGCAGTTTAAGTGGCCGGGCCTGGGGAGCTTATTTGTATGCAGCACAAATTTCAGGATCTGTTCCCAAGCCTGTGCAGAGTGAAAAATGGCCTGCATTTTCTTGATAGCCCATGTGGTTGTAAAGAATAAATGGCTAATGAATTACAGATGAACATTGACGCAAATTAATCTTCCTGATGTCCCTGGGTTATATGGCAGCCATTTAAAAGTTTAATCAATACACTAAAGTTGAAAACATGCAGGCACTGCAGTTGTTTGGATGTAATAAACATCAGAGGGAAACGGGAGGCTTGTACCCAGTCCATGTATCATAATGACAGGTATTTATGTTTAATGGACTAAATATTTTTTATTGGAAGAGAGCAAATGTCAGCTTAACTTTGTAAGCCCCGCATTCAACTTTCCTTTGAGGTTGGTGAGAGACGGCTGACATGTCATTGAAAATGAAATGTAAAAAAACCAATTGAGACAAAGCGAGGATAAGGAGCTGTTTTGCCGACGAGATGTTGCTTTAATGCTCTGCAACTATTCATTAAATAAAATGTAAACCCTACCATTTCAAACGTTGCAGTAAAATGGTTTACTGGGGCAGACTTTTAATGGTTATTAGGGAAAACAAGAGCCAACTGCTGCCAAATATTCTTTTCTGGGAAACATTTTATTTGAAAAGTCTTTTCCTGAGTTATAGTTTCAGAAGATTTATAATTATGGAACAGTCATCTCCCCCTCCCCCTTTCTCTTTTGAGACAAAGAAAAACAGAAAAATAACTTTCAGTATAACCATTTGATGGTCTTTTTTTTTTTTCCCCCTTTGAACAGAGTAATAGCTTTATATAAGCTTCCCAGAGACTTGCATATTAATTGCACTTGAATTCAATAAATTTTAGAACCATGTGTGTCCAGACTTAACCATCATTGCTATAAATGGAGAAGGAGGCTATACAAGGCTGTCAGATTCACCAGGCCTGCACAGTTGCTTGGCTATGTGAAAGACCACATGAAGTTATTTTCTTAGGTCAAGAAAAATATTGTTGTCATATCATTTGTTCTTATGAGTAGACAGACTTCTTCCACGTTAAACAAAAAATTCTTATAAATGGGAGGAAAAGGGAAGAACGTCTTGTACCACTGTTCTGTAATCTGTTTTAGTATCCCATTTGGTGGCTGATCTTACCTGAATGGATCCTTGATGGTTTAAAGTGGTCTCATATAGCTTCTGGTAACATGTACTGTGGAACCACATAAGAAGGGCAGGATGGTTGAAAGCCTGTGGGTCACTGTTTGCTTTCTTGGTGATTGGCTGAATGGGTTCTCTTGACTTTATCATCTGTCTAAAATATTTTGTACATTTAAATAATTGCTCTTAACAGTGCAGTGAGTCATCTGGTGGAGGTTAGATGACTGACCTCCCACTTAAAGATCTCCAAGCCTTTACCAAAAGGCTCTTTGAGGCTGACAAGTGTATTGGGGGAGGGAAAGAAATCTCATACCACTACAGAGGCATCCAACATGTCTAACTTCTGTTTGGTCAGCAGACCATTTTATTTTGTTGTTTTAACAATTTTATCTCAACATATTCTTGTTAAGTTGCATCAGGTTCTACTCAGTTAAGGTGGCTACTAATACTGAATTGTCAGTAAAGCTGTATTTGAATCAATAATGTTGTAGATTGATAGCATCATGTTTATAAGATATCATACCCTGCTTCCTGATAACAAAATAACTGTTGAAGAAGCATCTGAAAATGTTTCTCATCTCTCTTGGATGATGAGCTATTTCCATTTCTGAGCAAGTCCAAAAATAAATGTGTACACCGTGAAAAGTAAAAGAATGAAATGTGTACATTGGCCAGTTTGTGAAGGTTGAAGAACTCAGTGTGGCACAAGACCGAAATCACACAAAAATGGCCTTTTTTTTCTCCTTCTCTTCTTCTGACCCTATCACATGTCCCAAATACAGTAGCTTCTTGGTCTCAAGGACCTAGTATGACCTAATCTGGTGATGTTCCAGACACACTACTTTCTCCTGATCTTACATCCTGTACTAGGCAGTGGGTCTCTTTTTCCATGGTATGGCCACTCCACACTAAAACTAGAATTTACCTGGAATGCAGTGCAAGGCAGCTGAGCCATCATTTCGTGGTTTATGGTCATTAGAAATGCCCTATTGACTAGTCCTGAGCTGTCTTCAATGTGACTGATGAAGGGGAAGGCTGGAACCTTGCTGTCCTAATAAAGCTTCAAAGACTTAGAAGCAGGGTTGCTGTGTCCTGCTGAATTAAGTTACAGTTTGGGTCAGTTTAAAAAAGTGTCTTTTGTTTCATAAAGCTCAAAGGCAGTTTTCCAAAACTGCTCAAGAGCAGTAAGCTTTACTGGCAGGTGAAGTAAAACAGCAGGTATCTACAGCAAAACATTAACAAGATTGCACCAGACAGAGGTGGTGTGAGTAGAAAATTGGACGTAAAGGTGGGTGACATTAGATTGATTCTCTCTGTCAGATGGAAAACTCTCTTTTCAATAACTATTCACAAACAAAATATAAAGTTCTCTGTAAAATGGCACATTGGGGAGTGCAAACCACCACTATCCAACACACTACAACTGCAGAAAATTTAATAAGTTATTTTCTTGTTCAACCCTTTATACCATTTGACTAAATTAGTCTGAGCCTGAAGCTTGAACTTCAGACAAAAGGAATCCCTTTTGCCGAGGTTTCTGAATCTTTAAATTCTGTAGAGAGGCTGCTGCTATTATAGGCTTAATCGATTAAATAGGCATAATAATAAAAAATCTGCTATAAAATCTCTTTTAAAGCAAAAAATGTGGCAGCTCCAACACTTCACATTTAAAGTGAGCTTCAGCTCTATTGAGAGAAAATATCTAAGGATGTATGAAAAACTATTGTCAATTGACAGAATTATTAGTGATTAAATATGTGTTTTTGAGAGCGCTTTTCTTTCAGTTCAAAGCTATATACGTGTCTAAGTACAGCAACCTCACACAACTGTCTTGAAGATTTACCAGTCCAGACACACAAATCTACCTGCTCACCCCTTGCCTTAATAAGTGACGATGAAAAAATTTAATGCTGTTTTATCTGTCCATCAAAAAAAAATTGCTTCTCTCCACTGGCCAGATAATGTTTTCCAAGGCTGATACCATGCATTTAAGTACATATTTGTGTTTCATTTTTTTTGCTACGTAGTACCAGTGCAACAAAGATACACAGTATGTCTGTCATATAGTCAAAATATTTAAATAGTGCTGCAAAACTAGTAATCTAAAATTATTTTCATCTAAGTGAAAAAGCAAATAAGAAACCATGATTTGGCAAAGTACCTTTTCCTGTACCATGTTCCTTATAAATTCCTCAGTAATACAACTGTGACTTAAAAGGGTGAAAGCAGTTTGAGAATAATGCCAGTCACAGCCTACTTAAACTGGGAGCCACAGTCCTGACAGCTATTAAAAAAATAAAGTAACTTTTGGTTTTGATTTTGTATAATGAGCATATGACAAAAAGGTTTACTTCTATGTTATCCTGCAGGTGTAACTGCTGTCTGTCATTTTATCCTGTATTTTATTTTGATGATGAGAGAACACTAGGGAGAATAAAAATTCTCTTCATCAAAAACCTTAACAGGAAAGAAAAAAGTCTCAAGACATTTTCATGTATTCCTGGTTATTTGTGATGGTTAAAAGAATTATCTGAAAACAAAGAAGTCTTTCACAATGAATCTAAACACAAAAGCGTTAATAACATTTACATCTGTGTATCATCCATGTCTCCAAATGCAAGCAATGAATAACACATAAACTAGAGTATATAGGGAACAGAAGTGCTAGCACATCATTTCAAATCCAACACACCCCATCGTCAGTGGAATCAAATACACAGCAGGAGTGGTTCCAGTTGATAGACACACAATGAAGTCATTGAAAATGAAACCATATTAATTATGTTCCTAAAGGTTAATGGCTGAATTTTCTAATTCTGGAATAATATTAGTGCCCCAAATCCATGCAGGAAAAGTCTGTAATGTTTCAAAAATTGTGGAAAATTTTAGTCACACTTATTTGTATCTCACGCATGACTGACTCTACAGCATGGGGATAGCAGGGGGAAGAGCAGGAAGTGCAAGACAAAGACAAAACCAGGGAGAATTATCAACAAAAAAAGATGTTCTTGGTCCAAACAAGCCACTTGCACTACATGAGCTAATTGTAAGAATAGACTATTTCTAAGCTGCAGCTGTTATGTGCTTAAGCAAACCCTGCTGGGAGAACTGCTTTGTAGAACACCTCTCCTAACGCAGACAGACGGAGCGTCCTTTAATAGAGGAATTCAAAGTGCAGAGTATAAGGGAAATCTTTTCTGCTTCCAGATTTTCCTGAGCTTATTACAGGATGTGAGTCTAGCTTGTCACTCTGACATAGGTTTCCCTTGAGTGCTTTCTATTTTCATTATCTTTTTGCTATGCTAAATCACAACAACCGAGAGTGAAGACTCTGTGTGTGTGTGTTTGTTGGGAAATGAGTAAGGGGAGCTGGGGGGGGTGAGGGGGGGGAATGCTCAAGTTGTGCGATAGAAAATGATAGATGTCAAAAAACCCCACAAAACACCTAGCTTGGTCATGGTCATTTTCTTTATAATATTTTTTTTTTTTGTTGTCACAGTGGACTAGTAAGATCATTCATTTCATAGTTAATTTTAGGTGTATTCTTTCTCTACTCTTTTCTCTGCCCTCCCTCCAATCTTTATCCAGGCATCTCCAACACAGGACTATTGCACCTGGGTTCCCAACTATATTAGCTGCATTGTGCTAGTGTCCTGAGCATGCCTGATCCTTAATATCTTTATGCTAAAACCCAAATCCTCCAAACAGCAAGGAGTTAATTGTCTATTTTCAATGTACTTTAAAACTCTCAGCTCTTGGGAATGATGTTTCCATGAGGATTGAATGTAATTACAAAATAATATAGGCACTCTGTCTTATTTTCAGTGAGTGATACTTAAGTCCTTGCTGATTTTGCTGCACGTGTTTATATTGGGGCTCTTCCTTCTGAGTACTTGATGCAAGGTATTTGCAAATTTGCGCCTTTGGGCTTTAAATGTTGTGCTGCTTCTTCTGTTCCTTATTCACTACAGATTAGGTATAATTGATGACCTGCATTTACAGACATGGGTGGTATACAGATGTAAATGTTATTATAGCTTTTATATTTTATGTTCTTTCTGAAAGATCATTTTGTCTTTGAATAATACTCCTGTTCAGATTTTGGGGGGTTTATCTCTAAAAGAGAATATGAAATGGATATTGCACATCGTATATTTCTTAAAAGTAATTTGGAATTTTAGGGTATGGGATTGGTGGTGACTGATACACTGCCTGGATGAGATATATCCCTTTGAAAATAACAGCGCCAGTACATGCCTGCATCTGTCTAACCTCATAATTCACTTTCACATTGGGTTATGGATGTCTGCATTCAGTGAGTCTATCTTCCCTTTAGGTATTATTTCAGCCCTTTGAGATAATAAGGAAAGTTTAATTGCGTTGTTAATTGATTTTTTGCACAACATTATTACCTTGATTGATTGCAGAGTTGATGAAAATGTTAGACACAGGCAGTGTAAAGTATCAGCCCAGTAAGGAGTGGGAGCCTTGTGGAGAATAGATAACCTTGATGTTAAGAGCTATATCCTTCAGATATGTCTTCCCTTGACATATTGATGGCCCTTGAAAAGGGAAAAGCTGATTGTATGCAGAATGCAATCATTAAACCCACTTCAGCTGGCTGTTGATTAATTTGTTTTTTCCTGAAGGATCTAGTTAAAGAGAAGGCCTCACTAGTATCAACAGCAGCCATTTTCCAGGCTTCAGATTATACTTAACCCTATCCTAGAAGAAAGAAAAATGATACTGTCTTGGTTTAGACAGGCAGATTGTCTGCAAACATTCAGTCCAACTGCAATTTGGGGATTATAACACTCACTTTACCCCGTTAACTACTGCTTCCTCTATGACCTCTCCTCCCCCTGCCTTCAATATTCAGCTTTGCCACAGCTAGCAGAAAGTCACGTTAGATGTTTTCTGAGTAAGGGCAGTGTCTGTTCTCAGCAGAGATGCCAACAGGGATGTCAAGCTTGTTTTGCCCAAAGACTGAAATACTTCAGTAGCATATAGCTGCTTCCCAGGAACCTCTCTGAAAGGACCACAGGGTTCACTGCACACACGTAAGTGGTTAAGCTTTCCTTATCCCTGAAAAGATCTTTCTTGTATAATTTTTTGTTATTACTTTTGAGGTCTTCTGTAGGGCAGTTTGTGCTGTTCAATGCTGCTCCAGGCTTAACAGCAGCACTCATGTGCCCTGTTGTTGAGTACATTTAACCAAACAGTGGCTGTGTATGACTGCCTTTCCTGCTGTGAATTCATGTGATGGTCTAATCCCCAGACTACCTGCTACCTTCAGAGGACTTTCTGTTTTAATAGCACCCATTCTGAGAGCAAAGGTGAAGAGTATTGCCTAAATGGCCTTCCTGTGGCAGAAGGGGCTTCTTTGGCTGAAAAACATTCTCAGGATTGAGGAACAGCTTCTCTCTTAAGCCTTTCTTTTCTTTGTACCTGCAAATGACTCAACACATCCAAAATATCTAAGCAGCTTTAACCAAACAATTTCATGCCTCTGAATGTGGTGAAGGTTTTATCCTTCCATTAACCATGTAAAGGATATTTGGTAAAGTAACAGGTAATTGCTTCCTGTTTAGCTTGGTAGTCTCAAAGACAGTCTCTTTTAATTTGTGCCTCTGAGTGATAACAGTGATCAGCGTTGCTTGATTGTTTGGCCAGATGTGTTTTATTAGGTCCAATGTGCACACTTTGCCAGTGAACTCCTTTTTCATATGGGGACATGTTAACTTGCAACATAGTGAAGTCTGACAAATTTGAACCAGCCAAATAAGTGAGTAATATTTCAAGCTGTCAGAGCGGGTGAAGACTGATTAACTGACACACTCCAAAACCTCTCACCACTATCTGTGTTCTGGTGGAAAATGTTTACTAAGCATAATACTTGTTAGAAAGTCTTTGGTGCTTTAACTAAACTTTAATGACTCTGACTCTAATGGAGGGGGTTTTATGTGCTTCTCTCAAGCTGTTTCTTAGTCCCCAATTTTTTATCTTTAGCAAAAGCTTCTATAGAGACTAAAAGTGCACCTGTAAACTATGTTCTACTGGCCACTGTGATACAACCTTCAGCCCCCCTCCCATTAGTGTGGTCTTAAAAGGAGGCTGAGGAGGGGGAAAAGAGTTGAGGATAGGAAACAATGACAATATTTTGGCTTTCAGTACTGGAGGCAGGTTGGGAACTAGACTATGGCCAGTAACTATTTAGCAATAGCAGATGGTGCTATATGTCATATAGCATAGAACAAAATTCTACTAAGAAGCAAGCCCAGACTTAGTCCAGAGAACTACATATTTTCTGAATACTTCGAGTGTTTGGATCCAGATGCACTTCTGATTTCACTTGATGCTAAGTAGTAATAGCGACAGAAGAGAGAAAGGAGCTCACCAGTTGTTGTGGGGTCCGGATGTGTCTTAAAAAATGCCAGGTGCCTTCCACTTCTGCTGGAAATCAAGGAAATCCAGAGCCCTGTAGTATCTGCTTCTTAAAAACCACTTGCTTTTGTATTAGGAAAAACCATAGCAATCCTATTATTAGCAATTAGTTAATTTTTTTTTTTGTTTATTTCTGAGGAAGGGCTCCTGGAAAAGGAGCAAGTAATGGCAAAGAAGGTTCTCTTAACAGTATCATAATGTGACAGCAGCACTATTTAATTATGCTCTTTAATTTTATTTGAGAGACTTTCCCAGCTTTAAAAATAAAAAGCAACTTGTCTTTATTTCAGATGACTCTCTTGAGAAATTTCAAACCAGTTGAGCCAAACTGAATTTTCTATGGCTTTTTTTTTTTTCCTAATGTGAACTCCTGCAGCGAACACATTTGAGATCCAAAAGCAAGTTTTACTCATGAGATGAGCCAAATTTATGTCTAAACTCTCCAGAAGGGCCCTGCTGCTCAAATTTTTTTAACATAAGAATTTGTAATTTTATTGGAATGCTTGCAGACTTTCCGAACAATTATTCCAGAAGTTTGCTTTCTGACCCATAAATCATGGTACATTTGTTTAATTCTATCAGAGTTACTAAAAGAACTTGCATGTTTTTTCTTCTCACATTTTAGTGCTAATGCAAATCCGTGCATGGTTAAGGTTTGTGAAGTATGATTTAATTATAGTCACTTTTTGTTTTCTTAATGACCTTGTCATTCTTTATGGTTTAATTCCATTGCTGAGCAGTGTAAGTTTTATTATTAGACTGTAGCCCAAAGTATAGAGCAGCCGGCAGAAAGGCCATTTCTGCATATGTTAGCCAAATTATCTGAAAATCTCCTAAGTTGTATGGTGAGTGTACACTGAACAGCTGAACTTTTGTATATGGTCGAGAAGGGATTTTAAAACCTCCTTTTCCTCCATCATTCTGAATATATTAAAAGTGTCTCTTACATCACTTCAGTGCTAATGCATTACGGTTGCATTAGCAAGAGTAATGGAAAGGTGGTTCAGGGCAGCGCTGGCATTTGCGCCGTGACTGTGGCACAAAAACAAGTGCCCCCTCCGCTGCGGTGGGAGCCGCCCTGGAGACGGGCAGTCGCCTCCCCCGCGGACAACACTTGGAGCCTTTTGTTCGGAGCACTACCCCGCCATCTGCACACGCACACTGGTGCTCCCTGAGGTTAGGCCACCAGAAGCCAGGCTCCCGGGCGGCAGGCCGCGAGCAGCGGCCGCGGCGGCGGCGGTGCCGGCGCGGAGGGGCTGCAGCGGGGCCNCCCTCTAGTGCCCGCGGGCCCGCCCGCACCGCGCCCGGCCCGCCGCCGCAGCACAGAAATAACCCCTTGTGGCATGGGCTCGGCGGGGAAGGGCTTTAGCTGATGGCCTGACTTGCGCTGACTATTTACAGTCTTTTTTTCTGTCTTTACTACTTTTATTTAGACCATATATAAGAGAGTGAGATATATGGAGAGGTGTTTTAAAGACTAAAGGAACTGTGAGCCCCTGCTTCCTTTTCTCCATCTCCTTCAAGGGCATTCAATATATCCAAATGTAAGCATCAGTCCACCCCTAAAATTTGGCACGCTGATGCTTTTTGTGCACTTGGGTTTCTTTGATCACAGTATCTCGCTAACTACACCATTTATGTGTCTGAGTAATTGAAAAAAATCTGCTTTAATTTTTCAACATATAGCGAGTATTTAATCATAAAGTCAGCATTAATTATTTCCATTATGTTAACAGTGCAAAACAGGCAAAGATGCACTGAAGAGACAAAAGCATTTCGTTAGTTTGTTTATTTGTTTGTGTATTTTTGTTTTGTTATTTTTGTTTCATTTTCACCAGAAAGAGACATTCCAACGCCCCAACATATTTCTCTGATGATAGTTACAATAAGCATGGAAAGATTCCAGAGAAATCCCAAGTGTAGAAATTGTAACAATGATACCCAGAGGAGTATGGAACTGGTTAATGATTTAAAGTATTATGCCCTAAATGCTCCTGTTTTAGCCAACAGTAGAGAATCTGTAGACAGCACATGCCCAGATCAAAGCTGATCATGTCAATGTCATTCAAGGAGGGAAAGATACCCTCCTTTCCCCCTGCTCTCCCCCCTACCCTTTTTTTAAACAAAGTATGACATCTGAGGAACAGTGTGTTGATTGTTCCACTGCCAGGATACGCATAATGGAAACATTAGCTCCAAGATAACTTTTAATCTGTCAGCCTAATGGCTCCTTAATGTGTAGAGGGCTTTAAATGTATGTCAGCCAGGGCTGTATAAAGTAATATAGTTTGTGGCCTGAATGGATCTAGATGACTCCGCACCATGACACAATATGGTTTATTATTAAGTATCAGCTCATCAGCTTATTCCCACGGACTTGGACAAGCTTCTCAATTTTCCAGTAACAGATTATGTGAGAAAAAGCTTGCAGTGCATTTTTTTTTTTTTTTTTTTTTTTTTTTTACTTCTTTCTCTCCCCACCTTCCAAATTACAAATTTCTTCCCCAGTTGCACTGGGAGCCCTGAAGTGTATTTACAGCAGGCTGCACTTTATCACACATCAGCTTGACTGCTAGTTTACACTGAACATTTATGCAGCTTCCTTGGCCCGGGATGCAAACTTCACATCTTTGTATTCCTATCACCTTCATTGCAAATTTTTCCAACATCCCCTCCCTGTTGACTGCTTTCCTCCCCCCTCCCCTACTCTCACTTCCCTACATACTCCCCCCTTTTTTCCCCCTTCCTACAAACAGGCCAGTGAGACTTGACATGTCACAGTGCTTGTCTGTGCAGGATACTTGCAATAATTCAGTGTGTTAGTTTGCCTTCTGTGATTCCTCTCAGGTCTAGCTTAGGTGTATAACTCTAACACCATTGCTGTAGACTGGATACAGGTTTGATTTTGTGCCTTCCAGTAATTTGTTTCAGTCTGAAAGACCATTTTGTGCCCCATGCTGTGGGGTGTCCAGAGGAAAATGTTACCATTTTTCGGCATCCCTGTGCAGAGAGCAGAGCAAAGAGGTAATTCATCTCCCCTGAATGTGAAGGTTACCTTCCTTAAACGTTGTTACCCTCAGAGGGAGGGGGGAATCAGGATCAGCAATTTGCTACTGAAGATATGTCTTCTTTCTCCAGGAAACCTGCAATGGATCACAATCCCTAATTCACAGGGAACTCCTTGGGAGTATTTGGGGACCACTCTGTGAGTACTGTGGCCGTGGTGAAGGAATTCTGCCTTAGCCACAGTTAGCTCTGTCCTCAGCCTTCTCAACCACAACCTCATCCCTTTATGCACAGCTAATTTTTGAGGAATTATGCATTATTTTTGCTTACATTTAGTGTTTCTGTCCTCTTAAAAATAAATTAACTAGTTTATAATATAAGCACAGTTAGTATTTGTGCATTTGTTATGTGAGCACTTGTGAGTACTTTATGGTAATACTTTAGGGAATTTATCTGGGTTTTGTTTATTGCTGTGATATTTCAGGTCTTTATAAGATTCTTTTCTACAGTATTTAGCTGTGGCGCAACCAAAGGCATTTGTATCTGTTGTATTCTCCTCTTTCTGTAGCTCCATCTGCTCTGATTTAAGGAGTCCAGATCCTGTGTCTTGACTCCAACCCAGAGCAATCTGAAAACCGTGGCTGCAACCAACAGATTAAATGGTAGTAGTCAGAGAACCCATCACATCAACAAGGACAGCTGCAACTCTTCTGTGCCTTTCCTACATTGCGCAGTGGTTTTTAGCTCAGTCTTCCCCGCTCTGGCAGGGGTTTCTTTGCTGGGGCAGAGTGCAACTCTGAGTGGATCTCTCTGGGTTACACACTGGGCTGCTTTGGGAGGTACTTGGTGACCCAGATGATCCTTTATACCTTTTCTTGTCTTCCAAGTTAGCTGCTTAGATTCCTGTGTCAGAAAATTCATAGGCTGGATCATATTCAATAGAAACAAGTATCCTGTTTCACCAAAAGGAACTTAAGAAGTTGTCAACTAGACAACTAGTTAAATTTACTAGAATTTCCAGGTAGATAAAGTGAAAAATTACTAAACTCCTGTACAAAAGGGTTTGGGTTTGTTTAGGGGTTTTTTTGGTTGTTTTATTTTTTTAACTCAACTTATAGATCCCTTAGATTAAAAGATTTTTAAGAGTTTTAAATTAATTTGACTCACAGAGGTGTTTTGCCTAAATCAGGAGCATTGTAAACTTGAAATTGTTCATAGATAGGTATTTATTCTCCTCTAAATCTTGTCAGTAGGGAATTACTTTCCTTTATAGGAAGTTTGTATTAATATTTAAGGGAATTTCACAACTTCTGTTCATTAATTGTAGAATATGCCCAAGTGCCTACGGAAAAAATGATAATGGTATTGATATTTCATCCTGAAGAGTCTCAAAACAATTTACAGATTGGTAGTATAACCACACTGAAATGCACCCAGCTTCTTGTGGAACATGGCAGCTGTTTAATAGCCCATAGCAAAACTATACAACAGCCGGTTGTGCAAAAAGAGATGAATATGGATCAAACACAAATTGCCAGTGGAGGATTTAGGTACTATACTCTAATTAAAGTTAGGTGAAGTGGAATTCTGTTAAAATACTGAGTCTGTGTATGAAGTGCTACTCTTTATCTGACCAAAGCCCCTAGTACTAGGACCTGTGGTTAGCCCATGTGAAAGACAGGCAGAAGGCTGTTTACTGAAATGTAATCCCTCATGGATGCTGCAGACCAGTGTTTGACAGACAAATTTAGTTGTGAATACTTTGCTGCTTTCACTTGCAGAGGGGTTTATTAAAAACATTTGATGTTAAAATGGGTGCCTGGTGGGGATGTTGGGCAGATGTGGCAATAGGTTTTTGATGGACGTGGCAAAATTTTTTGCTTGACTACTTAGTTTTAGTAATTACTTCTTAAAGAAAACTGAATGCTACTGGAGGAAGCTGTGTTGCTGGAAGCTGCCCAAGTCGTGATGACTGACAGGTGGGTTTTACTAAATGCAGGGTATTTATGTGCTAGGAGAAATAGGGAAAAGGCTACAAGGTGCTACCAGGCAACAATTCACTTAGGTCACTGTTGGCTTGGGCTGAATTTTGACCTGTAACTAAGGCTATATGATCTATAGCTCTGATGCATCCCGTTGCAACTTCTTTTTGCCATTTTTGGTATAATACATGAAGTTGTGAAAACTTTTTTTTGCTCTAGCAAAGTATATAGAGGTCCAAATGCACCATAGCTCTTTGCAAAATATGCCCAATTTAAAAGGACCTAACATGACTTGAACTTTTTCACATACTTTCATATGCATTTATGTATTTATTTGGATAATTGGGTTTTCCCTCAGCTAAGGAAAGGCTGGTGTTGCTGACATTACAATGTGTTTGTGAAGAAAGACTGATACCACAACACATGCAAGCAACTGCAAGGTCATTACTTACCCAGCATAATTAGAACATCCATTCCGAAGGGTGAAAACATTTAAAAGATAAAGAGTGAATTAAAAAAAATATTCTTCCCAATGCATTTTTTTTTTCATAATTATAGTTTTAGCAGCTTGTGGTGATGGTAGGATCAGCTACTTAAGAAAAATTAGAAGCCTCATTCAGGGAAGATGATCCCTTAAGAGACCTTGTGTTGTCATTCCTTAAGAACCTCAAGCAGAAACCTCATTCTGGATGCTGTGTATTGTTTTGATGTATAGGGGATATACTTAGCTTATTATGGCCAATGCTGGATATTTTAATTAAAAAAAACACCAGAACAGCCACAGATGTATTGTTTTCCCCTTATTCCCTCCCTTGTCTGTTTGCAAAAGCACAAGTGTACTCCTGCCCCTGCAAGGAAAGAACAGACAGGCAGACAGGCAGAAGAAAAACAGTAGCTTTCCCACATTCATGTGTGACATATCTTAGCATCAAAATTCTCATTGCAGCACACAAACCTTTTGCAGTTCTCTGAGCTTTCTGTAGTTGCCAAAGGGAGGTGGGACATAAAGAGGAAAAACAAAGCAAAACAAATAACCAAGCCAGTCACCGCACTTAATTTATGAGCAAGATTATTGTTTTACAAATAACCTTCATGATAAACAAGGTCTCATGGCAACATTTTCAACTGTGCTTTTATCAAGGCTTTCTGAGCAGTGTGTGTAATATGCCTGGCAATTGAATCACAGCTGTGTGCCTGGGTAGGGAATCTCTGTGGAGACAACACTTCCTTAATTTAAACAATTGTAGGCTGCAGGATTTCAAAAATTTCAGCTGACTTTAACTGTCACTAGCCCAAGCACCTTTATCCCCAGGCGAGCAGCAGCAGCTGGATTTCATTTCCTGCTGCCAGACTGTCCGACATCTTTGCTGAACATCCCGGGAACAGAGCGTCTTTACTTTAAGGATTTTATTCAAGGTGACAGCTTCTCACACTTTAGCGTTCAGATCACCTCAAGTAGCTGAGATATCAGTGAAAATGAGAGCACTTCTCCAGCAAACTCCAAATTTAGATTGACTGAGGTTATCCTTAGGCCTCTAGACCCAGCCTCCACGTCAGCACAGGCCTGCCAGTAACTTTAAAACTACAGTGGAGTTTGTAATGATGTCTGGGGAGAAATATTCTGCCAGAGCAGTGGAGGATACTATAAGCGATAGGAAATGATGTCACATTTAGTTAGGACTGGAGACAGTGTTAGAATATACTTGGCATAATATGGCACCGGTATCTCTGTCAGCATCTCTGTTTTCTGTCACTGCACACAATCCCAGGCCTGTCTGTAGCCCTGACAGTGTCTTTTCAGATCAGGTTATTGCCAACTTGGAGACTGGCTCAGAGCAGCACCATACAGCCCCCTTTGTTTGAAGTCTGCCCTTTTGTCATTAATGCACTTGATGTCTATTTAAACCTGACGGTGAATACAGTATCTGTTTTCCTGTCAAGAGATCATTGACAATATTAATACCTCATGTCCTTGCCTCATTTTCTAAGCACTGACACCTAGCTATAGTCTCCAGCATTCATCAAACAGCACTCTCTCACCAGCATGTCCATAAACAGTCTTGCTTCCAGTCCTTAAGAAATGCAGCAGACCTCAAACAAGACTTTTATCAATGCCAGTGAAAAAGGAGTCCAAAGAATGACATTAGTAAACTGCTCATATCCTTTGCATTTAGAGCTCTAAATGGCCTTGTTACTAACCTAATGCCTGCTGCAGCCTGAGTCAGGATATCTGTTTAGGGAAAGAAAAACTTGCTCTTCATTAGGCTCTTGTTTAGGAATGCGAATATCATCTTTTGCATGTGGAAACTGCTCTACTAGTGCAATTACTGTAATTAAAATGATTGAAATTGAAATTATTGGAGAACACTTTATGGAGGAGGGGGAAAGGGACTGGGCACTGCACTATATAGTCCCCATTTGTGTTATCCTGAAGAGGAATGTTATTCACAAATAAATGACAAGCCCATCAATTTCCCCTTCACATCCCTCATAGGAATGTGTTACCATCAAGATGTCTTAGAGAGAAAGAAGAGCATGGGTGAACATTAATCTTGCATGACCCATGCCTTCCAAAGCTTTAGTAGCTTATCTGACAGACGTTATACTGGAAAGAAATAGATGCAGAATATAAAAGCTTGCATAGTCAATTCATGCTGCAGGTGGGCACAGTAATGGCTGTGTGAGTTCTGGAAATGTACAACAAGAATGAATTGAGGATCTGCTCCTCCCCCTTCTTTACCCTTTATGTAAGGCACTGTTTGTCTCCTTTGGGCTAGGTTATGTTTGACCTTATGCAGGATACTTCAGTGACTGCTCTGTTACGATACTCCTAAGGCAGAGGAGACCCTTCCACCTTCTTTCTGTTCATGGGAAATGACTTTAATTTGACTATACATGTCTGAGGGCTCAAAGAACAACTCTGCTAGTAAAATTTAGCATCTTTGAGGATGTTCACAGGTGGGATGTGACTGTGAACTTACGCTTTCACATACCACTTAGTACCACCAGAGGGGATGCTTTTGAATAAGGTAGTGAGATTTGCAGGTATGTGTGTCTCACCCACGGCAGTTAAGGCTTCCTCAGGCATCTTTCTGCCTGTACTTACTGTGAATAATGTGCCTTGTCTCCCAAAACCAGTGTTACAGCTAATTTTTGAAAGCATCCTCTGAGTGCCAATATTTAGCATAATTAAAGCATATCTTGCTCATGGGATGTTGTGATGTTGTTTGGAGCAATACTTTGGAAATGTTTTTATTAAATATTTATTTGTATGTATAAAAATGCTGGAGTCTGGGGGGGCCAACTGTTCTAGTCCATGTCTGTCGATGGCTTTCTATATAGATTTCAGCCAGTCACCTCACTTCTCTGTCACTGAAAACAGAGATGGTTTAGGCGCTTGCAGTATGACTTTGGGAAAGTTTCAAAGGTTTTTCCAGGATCCACATTTGTTGCCCTGAGTTTTGCAGTTCTGATGTTTTCATTCTTCTGTAACTGTTTCTCATACATGCTCTGTAAACGTATCCATGTTTTTGTAATGGTAGTTTATTATTTACATTCCTTTCTCCTGGGCAGAGAGATTTGATGGATATTTTCTTTGACCAGTGTGATTGAAGGGCGGCGAGTTCTCCCTCCAATCCACTAAGAAACATATAAAATAAAGTCGGGCCGGTTCGGCCCCAGTTTTTTTGGCTCTCTCTTCAGCAGGTGTTTGCATCTTTCTTTTGTGCCAGCTTGCGACACACATTAAACTGTAATTATTTGCTGGGGTGTTTTCTTTTTTTTTTTTTTTTTTTTT
>VZRZ01007062.1:314092-339051 GCA_013398175.1 Climacteris rufus
TTTTTTTGTTTGTTTGTTTGTTTGTTTTTTAATTTTTTTAAAATTTTGTTTGTTTGTTTCATTCATCAGGAAAATCTTTTAAACACATTACAGGGAGATAGCAGAGAGCACAAAATATAAATTCAACACAGACTTTCTGGTTTTTTGAAAGCAGGAGAGAAGTGTTGTGATTTAAAATGCAATGTATGATGTTTCAGTGTTATGCAGTTCTGTTTTTGGAGACACTTCTGGGTGTATGTTTAACAGGATAGGTCATGTAGGTATTTGAACAAGTTTTCCCAGTAGGTTCAAAACTGCTGATTAAAATGGCAATACTGAGTATTTCAAATGCACTAACTTTCTTTTGCAGGACAAGAGAAAACTGTTCCCTCCTTCAAATATCCGAAGTTATGTGCTTTATTACACATTATTCTACTTCAGTGCTAACTTTAATTCATTTCCTGTTTATTGTAGGCATTTTGGGGAAATGTCGCTACATTTACTATGGAAAACATTCCGAGGGCAACAGATTCATCCGAGATGACCAGCTATAAAGCACAGTGCTGTTTTGTGCCTCTTCAATCCCTCCACATAAGCAAAAATCACATCTAAATTTTAAGCGTGTAACTAAAGTCCTCTAGTGCCTTCTGCTGACTTTGCCAAGCCTGTCAAGATCATCCTTCTATCTTAGTCTGAGTAGTCACATGGAGATTGACATGATTGCCTTTAAGCAGGTCCCATCCACCAGTGTGACAGACAGCTGCAGCCGAGCACCCGGCCTGACAGGAGGAGCACCATGATGGATTGCCTGGTCCAAGTGCTGCTCGCAGGAGAGCAGGGGTCACACCTGGGGCTGGGCTGAGCCTGCTCCATCGGTGGCGCCTCTGCAAAAGCACCGCGTTTATCTCTGCCTGGCCTGTTGAGCGAAAGTGGCTGGTGTTTATAAAAGAGGCTGTAATTTCAGATGAAAAAGCCCTTATCTGTTCTTATTTTTTTGCCTGTAAATTAAGTGCTTGTTTTTTTATCATATCATACATGCTTACACAAATCCTTTCACAGTTTGGTAATAGCCCCACCTACCCACATATGAGCCTAGATGGATTCTTTTTTTCTTTCAGCAGGGAAAAAAACACATCCTCAAATTATTTTGGCCATGCAAAGCACTGTCAATTTGTATAGATGTTTGTATGCAAAGGATTTAAGCAATTTCACAGACAAACAGAATTTGCTAATTCTTGAATTGCGTCTCAACATGTGCTCTTACCTTCAGAAAAGTAAACATTTCTTAATGCCGCAGAATAAAGGCACCCCTTAACTGTTTATACGTGGAAGAAGTCCGCGTTAGTGATATTGGCAGTGTGTATTATTCCTGGTTTATTACACGAGGTATTTTTAACTCGTAGGGGTTATGTTTAGAATGAAATTATTAAATTTGGGGGAAAAGAGTGCTTACAAGGAGTGATATAAATCTGCCACCAGATGGGTATGATTATTCAGAGGGAAGAAAAGTCATTGAAAGTAATGGGGACATTAATTAGCAGCTTTACTAGTATGTTAGAGAGCCGAGTTCTGAATAATCCCTTTTGATATCTGTGTAAGAAAGTCTATCATCAGATTTTCAGTCAAAAAAATAAAAATGCATGGCAAATTTTCTGCTTTTCTGATGAAGAGGTTGGATATATTTAGAATCATGAACTTGTTACTGTGAAAAAGAAAATCCCATACTTCATGCATATATTGTTTTAAATTCTACTTGATATAATGGGATTAGCCAGGGAATATGAAAAAAATCCTGACTTCTGGACTGTTCCAAACACATTCATATTGGTCCCAGTTGAGAACTATCACTGCCTAGCTGTTCTTGGTTTGTTTGAAATTACTTGGTGGATTTTATTCACTGTCCTGGTTGAAAAAAGTGTCAGTTTTTAAAAACTGCCTATTTTGGGGGCTGTTATCAGCTGGCATTACAGGTGGAAGTGAAGTGGACATTGAAGCCAATCGTGAAATCAGGTTTGACTGCAAAATAGAGTGAGACACTGGCAGAGTGCCAAAGTGCTGCTGCTGTGCATTTTAGGCCTTAGTAAACGGAAGCCTTTGCTCATTCTGAAAGTCTATAATAAATCTTTAACAGATACTTAAAATCAGTGATGAGCACAGAACAATCTACTTCACACCACTGGTAGTTCAAATTGAGCTCTGAGCTGCTTGCCATATAAATTGGTGTCTGGAAAGCACATTTTGGCCACTTGTAATGCCTGTTCTAATGTCATACATGATTACAAATTAAATACAAATTAACATTAGAAGTCCTAGGAGATATTGTATAAATGAAAACTACATGCCTCATTCTTTAATCAAAAATATAATTAGAAATATTTAGGGCACTTGTCATCTGTCTTACCAAAATAACAGCAATCTTAGTTTGTTCCTATTGTGTTGTCTGTTTTGAAGCCTCCGCACATTTTAGCCATGTCAATGTTAAGGCAGCAGGGTTCAGAATAGGGGTGCTTAGAATAACCTAATGTCACTTTCAGTCTGTTTGCATATATGTTCTTGTCTTTATAAAAGGCTTTAACCCTGCCTCAAACAATAAACAGCACTTGCAAACTGACCGCATGATTTTTCCATCTTTATTTTGCTTGTTTACTTTTCCTAATGTCAAAACCATTTGTATCATTTTCAGAAGTGTTTTCTTCCTAGCAAAGCTTTGGAGGCAAAAATATTTTTGGAATGAATTTTGAACAAAGTCTCTTCCACTTTGGTTTTTGTTTTTACTTGGGGGATTATATACCTATAGTTATATATGGTAAAGACCTAATTATAATCTGCTTGAAGGGAATTCACACTAAATGTCTCTGATTCTGGAAAATCCAAAGGACAATCTATGAAAAATTATTTTATATTACTAACATGTATTAGTATATTATTTATAAACATGCATGGATGTGTATTACTGTTTATGCTAACAGCTTTTTTTTTTTTTAATATGCAGAGCATGTCATTGGCAGCTGTGTTCTGCTGAAATTCTGGTTTAAGAGATTTCAGACTTTTCAAACCTGGGGTTGCTGTCTACACTTAGTTTTTTCCTAAGTGCGAATTGTGCCTGAATTTTTTTAATGGACTATCATTCAGGATGAAAATTACAGTAATCTAGAAAGAGATTCCACCCTCTCTCCTTTGCTCCCCTTTCTCCATCTGTAACACATCTTTCCCTCTCAAGATTAACTAGGCTATTAAAAATAAAAGATTTGCCTACGAAGTTAAAAAGATTTAAAAATGTGTCTTTCAGAGGAACCACTGCATTCCTAGTTCTTTGTGTTGTAATAAGAAAAATTTGGCCAGCCATGTTTCTTGACAATTGACAACATTTGAGAACTGGGGCATGCTTGAATAAGTAGTCTTCAAATACTACAAATTAAAAAAAAAAAAATAGTCCAAACTTCAGCCTTAGGTTCTGTCTTGTGATGACCATTACTTTGCCTTTTGGCAGACATCAAATGTCTTCACAAATGAAGACTAGTAGGCAAATGTTTTTACTAGGAGATGCCTACAGAAGCTATGCTTATTAAATTTGTAACTTTAGGTATTGAAAATGTTAATCTCTAACCTTATAATTAAAAATAAGGAAAAGATCCAAACTAGAATTTCACTTCAATGTTACAAAGATAAATGACCTTCAGTGAAACTCCTGCTGTTATGGATACACAAACCTAACTTGAGAGCACATTGGCTCTAATTGAATCTGTTGCATGCATAAATGATTTATGGGATTGCTGAAAATATGTCACCACTGAAGCCACTTTTTTCTCCTTTGTTAGGGCTGAGTCTCACAGTAGTTATTCTAGTATTTGCCTTACTCAAACTGTGAGTCTCTTTGAAGTCAATGTATTAGCCATGAGAATTAGGGTTGCTAAGTTCTGGAAGACTGATAAGCAGCCCTTTCTTAGTACAATTGGTTCTTTGAGCAGAGCATTACATGATTGCTGAGTGTTCAATTCTCACATCTTCTTTGCAGATGAAAAATCACTGTATGCTGGTGTACCATTGCTCCCATTTAAGTCAGAAGAAAGAAACAAACCTGTCTGAGCTTTTGGAAATGCTTTCCGTAAATTGCAGGGTTTACTTGCTGCCAGTGGATTTATTAATAATTTTTATTCCTGCCAACAATACGAGTATGTTGGGAAATGTTTGCCCCCAGCAGAACTTTGCTGGATGCAGCCTTTGTGGTGAGGTTCTGAATCAGCCCATTTTATATTGACTCACATTGAGTCTTACCACATATTTCTTCTTAATGTGGTGTGATAGTTGGCACATGAGTCTCTGCTTGCCCAGTTTGGGAAAGTTTATTGTCTTTATTCTGTAGAACTGTCTGGTTTTTTTGCTTTGTTAAATGGTTGGCATATGTGAAAGAAAGAGAGAGATGAAATTCAGCTTTCCAGAAGTGTAACCATGTAGCCAAGATTGAGTCTGTATGTTTGACATGGATTTCTAAGTATCCATTTGCTGGTTCAGTCTGCAGAATCTGACAGTAAATCAGGTGATATGAAGTCAGGGGTCTTGCATGGCTTGCTAGCTGTTGTCTTCTGTTCCTAAAGATGTCTAGCTGTGTCCTTGTCTGCTTCAATTGCCATGTCATTGCACTGCAAGCAAGTGATGGCACAAAATTGGTAAGTGCTCCCCTTTTGTTTTTAAAGTGAAATTTCTGCTTCACTGCTTGTAGTATAACAATTGAAATGCAGTTTGCTTTTTCAGTGGTTTTATATGTATACCTGGTAACTGTTACATCCGCTAGTCGTTTTCTGCTATTTAGTTAAAATCTGTTCTCTGTAGTCTTTTCTACTACGAGTAGTGGGAATATAACAAAACAAGCAACATATGATTGTGAGAAAACAAGCATTTAAAGATGTTACTATGAGACCATGACTATGCTAGCAACTCTGCTGGACAAATGAGCATTATTATACACAAACACATCTAAATGGCTTGAAGGACTAAGATCCTGATTTGGAGCCTTGGAGTTAGCCTGTGACTGTGAACAACTGATAGAGCCTTTGATTTTCTTATGGCACTCCTGCAGTGTTAGCTGGTTATAGAAAGTTGTCTTGCCTAAAATGAATTAATGCTCATTTTACATCTAATATTATCCAAATACCTTACCAAGACCTTGGACCATATGAGAGCTAGGCCTGAGAAAAATGGCTTCTTCCAGTGATTTATAACCTGCTCTTAAGAAGTCTTAAGAGTATTTTCTTTGGCATTTGCTATGTGAGAACATTCAGGATATATTCAGCACTCCTACTTCATCAGAACTGGCTGAATTAATATATTTTCCGTATGCAATACAAAAGCAGCTGAATCTCTCTAAAAGTTACCTTTTAGGTTAGGTGACTCTGATGGACTTGCCTCTAGTGGTGTTGTCAACCTGAAGCTGACCCTTGCTTAGAGTTGCTGACAATTAGATTAAAGTTTCAGATCAGAATTTTCACAAGCCTTCAAGAAGCAGATATTTTTAAGGACAAGCTAAGTCATGGTCATGGCACATTCACAAAATATCATCATCATCTCAGCATCCTCAGCATTTTAAGAGAAACAGCATCTTGGAAAATATGTTTAGTTCTACCTTAGTTGTGTTCACAGGTTTTAATATAAAATATATTTACTTTATCACATTAAATGCAATTTTTAGGCTGTGAGAGCAAGTTTCTAAATGTGTTCAAAACATCCTTTTAGCACAAGTTTAAAATCTCTTGGAAATATTTTGTTTTCTGATTGAAAGTTTTGCTACGAATTCAACACCAAAACTGTAAAGTCAAGGTTGGGGGTTTTTTAACCTCGTTTTATCTGAATCCACAACTTTTATAACAGAGCGCATTCAACCTCTCGTCCACAATTCCATGGATCCTCTTAGAACAGAAACACATCCTTATTGTATTACAGCTTTATAGTAAAATATATAGGAAGGAATCTGTTTGGAAATGTGAGTATTAAATGTAAGTTTTAATTCAATTTTATTTGGAAATAAGGAGGATCTTCACAAGATCTCTTCCGATCATACTCTGGAGAACATAAGTGGCAAAAATGTGCAGCTTAAGAAATTCTACATTACTTTTACAATTGAATGGGGAAAGTAAAAGAAAGAATATGAAGGTAACAAAAAATTATATTACTGGCTTCTTTTTTTGTCTGCAACTGCCCTTCTAGTTTTAAATTAACACTGCTTTTGCAAACTGAGTATTTAAGATTCAATATAAGAAAAAAAAAGAGATTTCATAAGACAATCTGCTTATTCATTTTATAGGATTCTCTGATTTTTTAAGACCTTTGCAACAATGTGAGCCTAAATTAGCTGGCATTCAGTGTACCTACCAAGTAAGCAGACAGTTGTGGACTTCAGAGAATTTTCAAACACACATGCAGTTCAACCTTAGCAATTTTCTTTTACCTAGGAATTGTTTTCAGAAATTCCCTTATAATGAAATTTCTGTTTAAGTTGATAGCTGTAAATGAGGGCACAGTTGCTTCATTTCCTTTTGACACTAAGCCAAATTCATCCCTGGTGGAACTCCATTGATTTAACTCTACTTGAGCTAAGCTACACTGGGGATGAATTTGACCCAGCTCGAGATTTTTTTCTATTCATCTTTTCTTTAATTTCCTTTAGCTTAGTAGTCACTTTAGGGCTGGACAGAGAATTACAATGCAAGAGAAGGGAAAAGCAAAACTTCTCTGCTCAAAAGTCATTTCCTTTTTAATACCCTACTGATTTAGCCATGACTTGTAATGTGTTTCAGGTAGCCAAATTTCAACATCAATTTTGGAAGGAAGTTCACTATACTTTGAGTCTCTTTCCTTGGCTACTTCCCAAACCACCAAATCACCACCTACTATACAATACACATATTATAAAAGGCAGTGTTAATGTCAGAGCACTGGGAAATGATCTGGATAAACTGCAGTTGTCATTTGGTGCCTGATATGGTTAACTTGAGCTTCACTGATTGCACCCCTCTTTGTCCTTTACTTCAGAGGGTGATGGAGCTTCAAGATCTCTACATCTCTACATCTGTAATTGCCAACATATCTTCCCCTCGGCTACTGCTTGCCATGCCTGGAATTCTGAGAGTCTTGTGTGATTTCTGTCCACATGGTACTCAAGCCAGTCTTTTTTTGTTTGGTTGGTTGTTTTTTTTGTTTTGTTTTGTTTTGTTTTTGTTTGTTTGTTTTTGTGGGTTTGCACCCAATAAGTTTCAAGTTCGAGTAAAAGCTGAAAGCATTGTTCAGCCAGAATCTCTGCTGAGCTGTATGTGGTTTTCATCTGAAACTGTAAATCCACTATGTTCACTGAGGGGTTAGCAAAACTGGCCTGAATGTCAAACCTCTAGCAGCTCTCCCAAATCACGCTAGTTCTGGGTTTCATTACAAAAAGATTGCACAGCTCTAGCTAAGCCCTCATTTTCCACTTTCAGATAAATGCTTTTTCAGCTGTATTTATGAGGCTTAAGAGTAAAAAAAAAAAAAAACTCACCAGCTGTTAATGTTAATCACAAGTTTATATCATAAGCACATTCTGAGTCTTATCCTCTTTCTATTCATGTCAGTGGCAAAGCTTTCAACATCAGTGGCAGTAGGAGCAAATATCACAAAATATAGAAACCAGTTTAAAAAGAAAAAATAGAGGTCTGCCTTAAACTAACAAAGCCAGGAATAGGATTCTGTATTGTTGAATGTTTTACTCCATTTGCACATTCACTTTTGCACCATGAAGTACTTAGTGGTAATATAGAAGCAAGCATAAAGCTCAGGTTCATGCTGGAACAGTTTGCATTTTCTTATGGGTCATCAAAATAGACATTAAAGCAGGGCATTTGTCATAAGGAATCAAAATATGTGATATAAAGGATAAGCGTTTATCACCCGCACTGAGAAGGAAGCCCAGATTGATTAGTTTTGAAGCAGTTGCTAAATGATAACTTTCTGGAACTTTACACAATGAAAACATTCAGTTATATATCAAAATAGAAATAATAGTGTTTTACAAAATTTTAATCTATTCCAAAAGTATTTATATCTAAGATTTTTCTGAGATCTGATTGGTTTGGTTTGTGGTTTTTTTCAAATCAAAACTCTGAGAATTTAGTTCATAAGGCATTCTGCTACATTTGCCATTTAGGTTTTAAGACTTACTAACTTCATATTTTGCCTAACTCAAGGGCTATCTTCACTGAAATTTTTTGAAATCTGAACAAACACTCTAGAGCTGCAGTCTGTGCTAATGAATGTTTTACAGACAGTAGGAAAGTAAGTTTCAGTACAAGACAGGATAGGTGGTTTCAGTTTGTGCCTATTCTAGTGGCTTACTTTTAAAAGTTACTAAAATAAAAATATGTCCTAGTTTTCCTGCTGTAATAATATAGCTAATATAACCTTACCTGAGAAGATGCTGAGATTTAATTAACTAAAATGTTCCCAGCTCTATTGGAATAATATACCAAAAAGAATTTTGCTCTCATTTTGTTTTTATTTTATACAAAATGCCATATTTAAAATATTTTTTTCTTTTCTATTTTTGGTAAAACTAAATCCTAAATGTCACTGTTAATGCTGTTGTTAAAATTTATCCTTGAGGGCTTTCTGACATAAATAGCAATGATAACAGTTGTCTTTTTTTGGAGCAGTTTGAATTTGAGGCCACGGTATGACATATTTTCTGGAAGTTATTTTATTGTATTGTTGCTGCGTATGTGTCTGAAAGCATATCTGTAAGTGTAAAAGAAAGCTGTGACTCTTTTCTTGTTTGATAATGGCTGTATTGTTTGCATAAATTATAGTAGTTCTTGGCTAGATTGCAGAATGCTTCCTTCTATGAGAAGTCTCATCTCCAGCTTGTAGGCCACCTCTCCTCATTGCCCCAGGGAAGAAACTGTCAGCATGAAAGATCTGGAATTCTTGTTTGTCCTTAAATAGTCATACCTATGTAATTGGAGATATGACATATATTCTGGCCCTTCCCATCTTTCTTTCTGCTACTCAGTCACTGATTTTCTAATTATATGGAATGCTATAGTAAATTCTTGACTGTGTGCAGTGATAGTTCTGGTTATATGATTGTATGATTTGTTTTGTATTAACTTTTTCGTTTAGCCTTCAGTGCAGCCAAGAGAAAGGTGACTACAAAAGCATTCACTTTTAAAGTAACTTACCTAGAGTTTAGTAGAAGTTAATGACTTTTTATGTTTGGAATTATGTTCTGCTATCTAGCAATGAAATAAGTGGGAGAAGCAGTGCTTCAGAGGAAAATCAAAACCAGAAAACTGGAGGCCACAAATGTCAAGATTGAATGCACAGTGTCTTGAGTACACAGTAAAGGCTGGCCACAGCACTGAGGATTGGAATGTGCATCCACCTAGAGGGAGAGTGGCTGCATTTTACTTGGAGTTTTGGCAACGCCTTCTGCGGTGTGTCAGGTTACCCTCTACTAAATGACCATTTCCCATCTGAACCCAGCTTTCTCCACAGATGTAAGCAGGCAGAATACTTCACCTGAAAAGGAGTTAATCCCTCTAGGACACCTTGAAACCTAGTAGGGAATATATGATATATTTTCAAAAAAGGAGATTAAACTGCATGTTTGCACATATGCCATCATTGCATCTCTCTTGTTATGTTTTTAAATTAACAAGAACAAGAATCCCAAATAATTATTTTAAGAAAATAAAATTATAAGTGCAACTGCTAGTCAAATGCAGCTGAAACATGGCCAACTGAAATGGGCAAAAAGAACCCCAGAGTAAAATTACACAATGTCTAACTATGTGAAAGATGTTTGGCTGCCCATACACCGTCACTGATAACCACAGGAGAATCTGAAGAACTTGAGCTGCTCAGGGAAAAGGAAGAAAAATTGGTGTTTGCTATATCAATGAAACACAAAGGGCAAATGTCATAATCAAAGAGTCTAGAGTTTTAAGCTTTTTGTTTTTTTGAAAGACAAAGAAATCCCAATCTGATCTTAAGAATGACATTTATTTATTTTAAATGAATGATAAAGAGGCAAAACTGCTCTCTTCTTCTGAGTTTCACTTACAGCTCCTGGAGTCCTGCCCTGAGACTCCTTGGTGTCCATTAGCAGATCCATTTTCTACCCTTGAACTGTGTATTCTTATCAAAATATTAATTCTTCCAAGTTTTGAAAAAACACCCCCGTACACTGTGTATTTTATATGCCAAATTATTCCACTTTAATGGAAAAAGAACATAAATGTTAAGGAATTCGTGTGTATCTGAGTTGTGCACATCAATCTTCTAAGGCGGCACATAACAAAGGTCAGAAATAGCCTAGTGCTGTGTTTTGTGTAGATCATCATTCTATGAGAAAATGTGCCCAAGTTCCTCCTAAAACCTTGTTTTAAAGCATGGCTACTACTGAATATATTTCTAAATGACAAGGTTTATTTGTCTGTATTTTGATATGTTTAGGGGAAACTCAGGCTGACAGTTAGAGGAGGCAGGAAGAGGGAACCACAACAAGTTCCACCCAAACACAAAATGTCATCTCTTCCCTAGCTAAGATGCAGAAGCATCCTGATGAAAAAAAGAGCAGACATTTAAAAGTTTCTGACATGTGTCACAGATGCAGCCATTGAGCCACTGTTCCTGATGTAGCTCGAAATGACAGCATCCAAGCCATTGGAACTGGCTGCAGGACATTCAAAGTTTGGTGTGTGTCGCATTTAATCCTTGTCATAGCACATCTCAAGAATAAAAAAGACAAATGGACACAGGCAGTAGTAATAGTTCAAAAAACTTAAAATAAAGCTTCCCAGTCTAATTGATATTATCAAGCTGTGCTAACATTTACCAGCCACCAAGCAGACAGACAGGAGGTCAGCACCCTTTTTTTCTGCAATTTTCCCCCAAGTCAGAAGAAGAAGTCTTTCAAGCTTTCTCTAAGGGTGACCCAAATACATGAACTGTTTATTCAGAAATAGCACTGACTTGCCAAAGATACTCCTTAATAATCAAAACAGATAAAGACAAAATGGCTTCAACCACCGATGGAGCAACTTGTCATGTGTGGCCCATGTTATTTATTTACACTAGCTTAAGATCAAGCCAATGTTGATGATTACTATACCAAGGAGCTGATAATTTTTTTATTGTCCCACCTCTGTATATTTTGCATCCTTGTAAAGTTGAAGTGCAGGCAGCATAAAATAACATTCTTTTGGAGTTATCATGTTGGCATCCTCTTTCATATAGTGTGTCTTTTAATGCTGGCTGGCCCAAAAAAAGTTTGTGTACATAAAACTGATTGTCTGCAGTGGCTCAGGGTCTGCAGCAGAGATCACTTGAATTAAGAGCTTCACATCTAGGTTTCCAGAGAATTTATAGTCAGCAGCCCCATTAGCTTGTCATTGATTTCAGTGGATGAGTGCCTGCTCCTCATCTAACTTCCAGTTTAACATAGGGGATGCTTTTTCATTTACCAGCCTGGGAGGTGAGGATTCAATTTAAGCATTTTCCAAATACAATCAGACTCTGATAATGTGAATCCTCTGGCAAGTTGAAGTTGAAAAAAACTTAAAATCTTTTGTATTAAAAAGTCAGTGATACCTACAGGCTATTGGACTGGTTTCTACTTAAATCTTTTGGCTACCTAGGCATAGTGACAAATCAAGCATGGGTTTAATAGTCCTTCCTTCTGCATGTTAAGAAAGACTCAAAACATTCATGACATTATGGTAATGGAAGAGAAGATTCAATGAAGGAATATATATGTTTAATATACACATTTTTTTTCAGTTTTGTTAGAGTATTGACAAATATATTTATCATCCATTTTTCCATCACATTGTTGGGAAAGAATGTTGTATTGTTTTGTTGTCGGAAGTTCAAAAATATTTTTAAGCAGTATTTTTTGTTTTTACCTTTACATCCAACTGCAGAGCCAAAAGCTTGAAAACATTGTAAAAAAACCCCCGTATATTGGTATAGTTCTAATTAGGACAGAAATACAAAGCAATCTATCCAAAATGACCCCTTCTTTTTTTCCTCTATTGTAAAACACAGATTTGGAAGGAGTCAAGTTGGTGTTCTGAGACCTGAATTTTGACTGTTTCGAGGTTCTCCCTTTGGAAATACTGAAATTCAAATGTGGTTGACTTGATTGTCCCTGGAAGAAAAAGATGCTCACAATTGAACATCTGCATTTCACATGATTTCTTATGCCTTGGCTGTGTTCATGAGATGTTTACCCAGTGAACCTCTTCCTGTGTATCTGCATTGAAGAATGGTGAAGCTCCAGTAGGGTGAGAAAGTTGCAGCAGGTACTGGTGTTGCTGAGAGGCAGAGAAGGTAATGCTGCTTTGCCGAAAGCGACTCTCTGTGTCGGGCTGAGAGTTCCCCACAGCGCAACTAGTGAGGGGCAAACAGGTTAGCTTGAAGTTTGCCCTTTCTGCATGCAACAGGTAAATTGGAGCTTTCGTGATACGTTGGACTCACCTCCAAAATTCTTCTCCTGAAAGATCTGCACTTGAGATCTGGAGCGGTAGCAGAGTAAAATCTGTATCATTCTTAATGGTACCTCACTGAGGAAATAAGCCTTGTCTGATGAACAGCAGAAATGTAAGTCAATACTGTTCTGATAGGTCAAGTTGCATCTTGAGAGGCAAACCACATCCCTTTGTCCCAATTTACAGTGACACAAGGTGGTTCTATTGATGGCAAAGCATGACATCTGAAATTGTTTTGTTAAGGCTGTGGACCATTTCTGTGTCATGGAGATTGATGCATGAAAGACTTGGAATGGAAGAGTACATAAGCCGAGAGGGTAGATTCTTTGCCCTTTTTGGTGACACTATACATTCCCTCTTTCAAGATGTGGCTGTACATCTACCTCCTGCAACAAAAGCTTTTGCCTATATTAAGTTCCTTCACAAACAGTGAAATTATAAAGAAGGATCACAAAAATAGTAAGAAGAAAAGTATAGAGGGAAAAGGGCATGGACAATGTCTCCTTCTTTTACCATAGTGACAGTGATGAAGAGTATTTTTTTAAAAACAGTTTTTGTAATATTGGTGGCTACAGTTGGCAATCTTCATAAATCATGTATGTGTTTAATTATCTTTGTTAGTGTTTTCCATGGGACAGAGTTAAGATTGTGGCAAAAAGACCATTCCTAAATTTCTTTCTTCAGTGTGCATCATCTTCCTGTTGAAGACATAGTTATTCTTGTCCTCTCTCACACGCGAGCTCTTATCTCAAAGAAACTAGAGTCAAGTGCAAAAGGGCCTCTTCATTCAAATTATCATGTTTGGGTTCCATCTACTCATTTTTGTGTCATTGCAGAACATGTTTGCATACTCTTCAGCAATATAAGTTCATCATTTCTCTCTGCAAATAAAACTCAGTTTTCTGCCAGATAGTTTCAGAGGATTTATGTAAGCTAGAGATTTCCCATTTGCCTTAATGGGAGTTACCCCACACTGTACAATATATTAGTGGCACAGCAAAGGAAGATAAGTCAGAAGACCCCTAGAGAGCAATGTTGATTTTAAATATTTCCCTTCTATTATAATAGCTTCCATAGCATCCTATGCATTATGAAATGCCTGATTGAGCTAATTTCCTGCATTGTAAAATAAAGCCATAATTATAATTATTAAGTGTAATTAACGGTACATATGATCACCATGGAGAACAGAAAAAGACAAAGATAGCATGAAAACACTCTAATATCATAATTACTGGTCCATTTGTATTGTCCTTGTTAAATATGCATCCGCTAAATAATTTGATTTCGTGTCTTCAGCTGTGTTCCACTTTCCTTATCCTATGCTGATTATAAAGGCTTAATCTTTTCTAGGAATATTTTTGTCATCAATGCGTGGGAAGAAATGAATACAATCAAACCTTTATAGTTTTTTGGGGCCTCTCCTTACTGTCCACCATTTCCTAGACTTGTATTTTCTAATAAAAACTATTTAATGACTTCATGTATTTAGTCTGCAGAGTCAAGGCTTCCAGTGGTAAATGTAGTTCAACAGAGATTCAGTTGGAAAATAGTCTAGGGAAGAGGAAGGAAAACAGTCTTGTGCTATGCAGCTTAAATCCCAACATTGTTGAACAGATTCTGTAGGTTAATTCAGCAGCCTTAAGTGCAGGTCCTGAGTGAAGTTACTAATTTTAGTAAGCTGTTGAGAACTCTTGATACCACCTCTGGTTGTCTGACTAGTGAAAAGAAATAGAGTTACAATGTTCTTGTGGCCTTCAAAATGTCACACTTAGAAAAACCTTTCATGTTTAAATCTCATATATTAAGATGAGCTAAAACTTGACAGGGTTCCTAAAATCAGAAAGTGCACTGGATCTTTTATTCTTTTGGGAATTAAGCATATTTTGTCTGCTTTTGTTAAAAGAATCTAAATTCAATTAGATTGTTTGGGAAATGAGCTAATTAATGGCAAAAGATTTAAGGATTTGGCACTTTTTTAGCAGTGTCACAGACTTAATGGGATTATTGACCAGGGGAAGAGGTTGCAGAACCTCACCATAGGCAGTTTATGCAAAAGAATTCATTTAATGTGTCTCTGAAATGAAACCACTATAATGGTCTCTGAGATCTGCCTCTTGTTCTGGTCAGGTGCCATTTCCTTTTCTACAGCAACATTATGGCAGCATCACTTGTAGAATTTTCTGCTTAGGTCAGAATATCACCGATTACCAAAAGCATCACATTTTCAGTTTCCCTTAAGATCTGGTAGTGATACAGCTGAGGTTTGGGGTGTGCTTTTTTTTATTTATTTCTATGGCAGTCAGTCACTCTGGTTAGGGAAAGGAGCAGTTAGAGAAAGGTTTCAGTGAGGAGCATCGGGAGGGGCACTAGTAGAAAATTTGCCAATGAATGGATAGCAACTTACTGTGATGATGGACTTTTTCCTGTACTCTCTCACAGAGACTGGTTACCTTTTTTAATATAATAAAGGATGAAATAGTTAAATACATCACAGTTTTGCCAATAATAGGTGTTGGTGTATAAGTCTAACTGGCAGTCAGGCTGCCCAGGTTATTGATTTTACTGTCTAATGGCTGAAAGAGATGTTATCTTGATTAATTAGAAGTCAAAAACAAATGCATCTTGCTTCTGTTAGATCTCCTGGCATTTGTTTTTTTTTCTCCCTTGCCAATGTTGTTGTACATGTACCTTTAAAATGTTTTAAACTAAAAAGCTATCAAGGTCAGCAGTATACAAGCCCTAGCAACTTTATTTCAGCTGTCAAGGAGTCCTTAAAGCATACACTGCTTTAGGTGCTGGAAGGTACCCTTTTAAAGCATAAGGCTATTCATTTAACCTCAACAAATTAAAATCCAGTAGGCTATTATTCTTAGTTCTCTTGTAGTAACTTATCACCTCATTATGCTATTGGGCAGAAATGCTGACATGCTGAGTATTACTTTATATATTTACTGATGGTTTTACAGGAAAAATATTTTTCTCTTTTGGAGTATTTGGTGTTCTGCAAACATGTTTAGTCTTTAATGTGAATAAGCATTACAAAGACCACTACAACATTGGAACATAAAAAAAGTAGGCAATTTTCCATCAACTGCACTGAATAATGATCAGTAAGATGATAGGAAAAAAAAAGATAGATGTAGAGGAAAAAAAAGTCTGAGTTAGTCAGCAATAACAAAACCTGCAGAGTTAAATTATATTGTATTAATAATCACTTCCTGATGGTTTACATGCTCTCAGAATACCAAGTACTAAGAAAAAAAGGAATCTTGCTGCATTTATAAACAATTTGCATCTCACAGTTTACTTCAAGCAAATGAGTAGTTGTTTGTTTTTACTTGGTTTGTGTTTTATATGATCACGATCTAGACCTAAAGTTACCTTACAAAGTATACAGAAATAGAATATATTCAACACTGCTGAATTCAAGTGAAATTTCCATGTTTACATAACAAAACTACAAGAAATTCTGTTTCTGTTGTCGCAATTGGTCTGATTCTGAAAATTTTACAAAAATAATGTAAAATTATTTGGTTTAGATGGGACCTTAAAGTGCACTTGATTTCACTGTCAATGTCACTGACAAAGACAGCAAGCAACACTGATCCCAATACGCTGAGGAATGCCACTCATCACTGGTCTCCTCTTCAACACAGAGCTGTTGGCCACAGCTTTTTGACTGTGACCATCCAGCCAATTCCTTATCCACAAAGTGGTCCATCTGTCAAATCCACGTCACTCTGAACATGGATGCCATGCAGGACAGTGTTAAAAGTTTTGCACAAGTCCAGGTAGATGATATCTGTTGCTCTTCCCTTATCCACCAATGTTGCAACCCCGTTGTAGAAGACCATCAAGACTGTCAGGCAAAATTTGTCCTTAGTGAAGCAATATAAGCTGTCACCTCCTTATTTCCTATGTGCCTCAGCATAGTTTCCAGGAGGACCTGCTCCATGATCTTGCCGAAGAGGCCAGACTGACTAGCCTATAGCTCCCTGGGTCTTGTTTTTTCAAAATACCAGGGACATATATCTATTTGAAATGTTGGGACTCCCATAAATGCAGTAGCTTTCTGTTCAAAAGTGTGTAATGTGTTATAGAAAACCACAAAGCACTGACTCAAATATTGCTGCCTCATCTACTGAATGGATGGTTTACATATCTTCCTTTCTTCTTACTTGCTCCATAATATTTTAGCATGCAGTTAATCTGTTTATTGGGTCTCAATTCTCTCCTCTAGGTTTTGTTGTCATGAAAAATAGTGTCTAAAGAAAGATGACTTACAGCACTGCACAATTTATAGGTGTGGAGTGGTTTAAGTAACCAATTTGTAAAGCTTCCGACTCAATTTATCTGCCGATTTTCCCATGGATTTTACCTAGAAAAAGTGCAAAATGCACAAGACTTTTAAGTACAACCCCCACTTTGCTTGTCTACTTGGTGTTCACAAAAAAGAAAACCTATCAGGAACCGGTTCAGTCTGAGCAACAGACTGCAAGTATTTTCTGAAAAAAAGGACATAAAATGACAGAATGTAAATCAAGGCAGTCCTGTGGTCGTTTTAATTGGCATTCTTACAATTTTTCCAGGTCCATGCGACTTCTTACTGTGCTGTTGCATGAAACCAAAGTTACAGTGGCAATTGCAATGTCCTTGGCCATTTTTTACTATAGGCCTGCTGAAATATTGACCTCGGTTTTATTTAGTTGAAATTCATAGTAAAATTTCAGTAAATTTAGTGCTGCTCATGGCTGTCAGATTGAGTGCATTGGATAGCAGGTTTAGGTAGTGGTAAGATTAGCTATCTTGGGATGTACTGCCACCTGTGTCTCTGATCTGAAAGAGTTTCATCTAGGCAGAGGTATAATTCTGTATTTGGGTTTTACTTGGAGACCACTGTGAGGGAGGGCCTGCTAGTGCAAGTTGTAATGCTGAACCTTGTTCTGAAAAAGCTAGACTGAATTCACTCTGTATCACTGTACATAGTATATATATGATACGTATATGGTTGTTTCTACTCAGAAGAGATATTCACTCCTTGCTCTCTTACCAGCCACCACATCCATTTTGAATTCTTCAAGAAAGAACTGAACCAGAGGACAAATCAACAGATACTGAGGAGTGCATACCATAATTTTTACTACTCTGACCTCTATGTAAACAGCACCAAAATCTGGTAAGAATTGTCACGGTGTAGGTGCTCTAGGGTCTAATCTAGGGGGAAAAAAGGAAAAAAAAAAACAACGAGCTAACCCAGAGATGCTTAAATTCCTCATGGTTGCAAATAAAATATTGAAAAACGATATTTCATGTATATTTATATATATGAAATATTGAAAAGTGGAAAAGAGGAACTGGCTTTGGGTTATATGCTGCATAAGAGTTTACACCACCTCACATTATGCCACAATGGCACCAGGCCCCTGAGCAGGTGAGCATCCATGGAGCCAGGATGCTTTAACGTGATCCTGTGCTCTGATGGAGGTGACAGTGTTGTGTTGATCATGTCCTTTCTTTGCCTCTGGCATTTCCCCTCATTTCCAATATGTCTTTCCCCTCACAGCAGTACTCCTTATTTCCTTGCTCCAAAGGAACTTTTTTTTTTTATGGGTAATGTCACCCTTCATTTTTGGAATAAAGGGAAATAAAAGCTGTAAAATATTGATTCTGGAAGTTTACATGGGGGAAATACAAAGTCTTTCTTCTGAATCTTGGAATGGCTGTCAGAGTCCTGCCTCAGCTGCTAAGAAGGGCCCAGCTAATGCAGTCAGGTTTGGTCCATCTGCCACAGCTTTGAGTGACAGCTATGGCCCAGTGCACATCCACTGAAAACTAGCATCAGGGAATGACATACAGTTTGATAACATAAGATGCTTAGGTTTTTTGGCTCAAGTGAGATGTTCAGAGCTAATAGCCCTGTGAGCAGAGTTTCAGCTGTGATCTGTACCTTGAGATATTGGTTGTGTCTGGCTCAGGAAAAAGGGGAAAGAATGAAAGCTTATTTCTAGAAAGGTTTCCGATGAGCAGCATTTGTCACTGAAGGGGAAGATGGGTATAATTAGCTTGTCAGTCTAGTTTGGGCTGAGCTGGCTTTCTGTGGTAAGAAAGATGGACTAACTGCCAGAAGAGCTGACAGGCAGTCGATAATGCAGCAATTAATGTCATAAATAATTCTGGAACCAATTATATCAAAATGGACTCCAAGCTTTAAAAAGGAACAGAATTCCCTTATTCTTCCTGCTAACAGCAAGACGCAGCTTTCATTTTTCTCTATAATTACTTTTCATTGTATATAGCAATAAATAGGGCTTTTCTGTCCGTATTTAAAACTTGTCTTTCTTGCCTTCCACCGCCTCCTAAACACTCTTTACCCCATAGAACAAGGTTGTTACAGCAGATCCACACGGAGGTGAATGTATAATCTTTTCACATGGCTGTTACATTATAATTTCTGCTGCACCTAAATGACTAAGAGCCAAGTTTTCTCAAATGTCATGGGCAATGACAGCAGAAAGTACCAAACAATGGCATTTGGAAATAAAGACATTTGTGAAATAAATTGATTTGTCTTATTATTTTAAAGGTTGCTCTGACTTGCTTACACTGAACTTATTGATTTTTTTTCTCCCCTCTCTCTGTACAGTTACAGCTATGGAATCTGAGCCAAGCTATTCCCTTTATGCTGCAAACACAATTCAGAACAGCCCTGCAATTTAATGGGTATTCCCTTACAAAAGACACCAAGTTACAAATGCTCTCTAGAGTGATATTCTCCTTAGCTGTTGCTCCATGTGCTGTAATACAGATGTGGATAGCACAAAGCCTGTACTGGCAAAACCCCCACAGTACTGCTTTTGCTAATGATCTTTTCTGTAGTCTCATCCTCTCTTTTTTAAAAAAATGGACTATAGAAGTAGTAAATTACTGTAGCATTCGTTCACAGCTTTGTTCAGAGCCTGACAAATGTTTCCAACTTTTCAACTATGGTGGCATTTACTCCTGGGAGGTTGGGGAAAACAGTTCATGAGGTTCCCACTGTTTTAAAACCAGAAACATCTGTTGGTGTCACATGCAGTTTGTTGGCTGGGTCCAGGAATAAAGAAATCCTGCAGCTGATCAGTTCTCTCCTTAGCAGTAGGTGTCAGTATGGTGAGTGGTAATTACAACAGAGAGTTTTAGAGGACACATGATAATTAGGACAGCTAACAAAAACATAAACACTGACATTTACCATGCTTAAAACCAGAAACATTTCTGCTGTGTCTGTACATTGTTTCAGAACATGACAATAGAACCATAATTAGTTCAATCAAGCTTTTAAGGAACAAAGACTTTCAGATTTTGGATATAAAGCTCAGTGTTTCAGCAGGAAGAATGGCAGAGAGAGGGGGAGTGATCTGCGGTGTGCAAAGCCCAAACATGCAGTGGTGCAAAGCTGGGAGAGCTGGGTTCCCTTCCAAACCCTGCTACAGGGATGGTGCTGAGTGACTGCTGGGGAATCATCATGTCTGTCATCATGGCTCTGCAGGCTGGAGGTGGTGTCCACATTAACGCATTTTTAAGGTCTTTTTAAGCACTTGGAGATTGTCTGTAAGAAAGGGTGATGGAAATTCAGTACTATTGAGGGAAGAGACCATCTGTTTCACATCTCATTAAGAACTATATCCTGTTTCTGCTCTGTGGCCCAGCAAGGCCTGAAAACAAGGAGCTATGTTTAAACAATACTTCCTCAGTTAAACTGCAGTGTATATAAATTAAACCCAGTTTTGCTCCAAATGACCCACCTTTTTTCTGCTCACAGAGGTTTTTCAAAAGGTAGCAGTAAGATTTGGGCAGAATCTTTGCAGGTCAACTCTGTAGCCATTCAGCAGTCTAGCTGTCATCATTTCCTTTTTTATGCTTCTGCATTTCTGGTGAAAGTACCTCATTGCCCTCATGCCTCAGATAATTCATTGCCTTCTTTCTCTTCAATACAGAGCAAGTGGCAATTTTTTCCTTGTATTCATATGAATTATTTCAAGAATAAAGGTAAAATCAGTTTGATTTAGTCTGGAAAGAGTGCTCTAGCAATCACTATTTGGTCTGCAGAACTCTTACTGATCTCCATTCTGGGGAAATTCAGTTCCCTGCTTAAGTGGACTTTATAAACAAGAAAAGTGATTTAACATGAAATGTCAAATTTAATGAGTTTAATTTACTCACTGTCAATTGCGATGCCACACCAATAATTTAGGTTTTCTATTCTAACTGTGACAGTAATTGATGTTACTATAGGAAACTTATGGCTAAGTGACCAACTACTATGCTTGAAACAAGTAATAGATTTTCAGTTCATCAAGAAGGTGAGTGGTCAAGAAACAATATTATCTGAGATGTCTTGTATCATCACTTGTACTTCTAACAAAAACACAGGAGAAGTTTTTATTTTATTCTTAAATGACATTAAATAATCAGTTTTACAAGGTATATTTTTATGATTGCTAAAGATAGAAGTGAAAATCTTATGAGCTGTTTTGTAGTCCTGAAAGGCAAATGCAGCATAAACTGATGGCACTACTTACTCAGATGTTGTTGCTCCTTTTTCCTCTAAATGCCTGAAAAGAGCTTTTTGTAGAGGTGAAGTGTAGAATCCAATGACTTTAGCACCTTGGTTTAGCTCATGAAGGGAGATATTATCTAATTTTATCCTGTGTGTGTTAGGGCATTATGTGTTTTCATCTGTTGCTTGAAACTGCACATTGAAATTCCAAGCTCTTATGAGTATTCACTACTGAGACCATTGAATGTGTACATATTCATTATAACTTAGTGAATTTGAGCTTATTATATACAGTAATGATCAGGTTTTCATCACAAACTAGTGTAAGCATCCTTTTGGATTGAGCTTGGGATATTCAAAAGTACAGATTTCTGTGTCTGAATCACAAACAGCAGTGTTGTTAGTGGAGTAAAGCAATGCAGAGAAACAGGAAGTGGGGGAAAGGCAAGAATTCAGCTTCAGTGGGTAAGTGAAAGAGTTCCACAGACATCAATATAATTGATGAGTTTTTCAGTTACTTTTTTTTTATTACTGGCTGACTGATTTACATAATCACATAGATTTTTTTAACATACTCTTTCTCCTTCCTTTAGGTCTAATAAGCTGGCATTCATATTTGAGTTGGGTTTTCTCTGCCTTTTACCTAACACCCTCTTTTGCTGAATCACTCTTAGTATTTCATAGATCTAGCTTGTCAGTAGGGCCTAGAAAGTCCAAACAATGACAGATTTTTCTGAAGCTCAGTTCTCTATTATGCAGTTATTTAAGAAGCCAGACTGATGGTGAGCAGACGAGGGAGGGGAAGGATTGGTGGGGGAGAATAGGTGAAAAAAAGTCTTATTCAGCGTATCTAGATCTTTGACTGTACATATCATGGACATGAAGGGTTTGAAAACCTGGCCTTCATTAAGTAGTTAGCTTGGAATTGAGGAACTAATATTATTCTCTTGGGAGCATGAGCTTGGAGGGCAGTGCCTTTTCATGTGAGTTCACACTGTATTGTTTCTGAAGGGATTTTTTTGAATGGCTGTAATAGAAACAATAAATAATATGGCGTGAGTGCACAGGATATGAGTTTCTCCCTAGCATTTCTGTTATTGAGAGGAGTGTTTTATCTTCTATGGTGTCTCCAGCAGCCAGACTAACATTCATTTAGTTTTAAAGCATCTATCATACTTTATGGCTTTGGTAGATAGGTGTGTTTAAAAATGTTTTGGTTCTTGGTGCATATTTACTTTTCTCCATCTTTCTAGATCAGTTCTTGATCTTTCTAAATCAGTTCAATTGCAGGAAACTGATCAAGGGAGAGAGAGAAGACAAGAATAGGTTATTTGAGAGCATGCTAGTTACTAATAATAGCAAAACCTAGTATGTACCATAATGTGAGCAAGGCAATTAACCTTCCTTTAGCTGAAAAGAGGAGGTAAATAAGTCTTGCTGAAGAAAGCGAAAGAAGAATTTGAGGCATGTGAGTATAGTGCTGTCTACTGCAGCAAATAGGGACTGTTGTGTACCAAAGTACTAGACTTTGTACCAGCTGAGTTACAAGGTGTGAAGGTAACACTTCTGTTGATGCTGATGGTTTAGGCTCCATGGAGGGCTAAAGGCTACGTACTAAATGCTGCAATTTGTTTTGTTTTATACAATTCTTGAGTAAAGAAGATGTGCATCTAAGATAATCTTATCATGAGATTATGTGTCCTCACTAAAATTCTGCTCTTGGACTTAATATTAGGTTTGTAATGGCTTTCATTTTCTTGGTTATTGAATGAAGGCCTCAAATTCAACCTATCCTATGCCCCTCCACAAGATTGCTTCTAATGTTGCTACGGAAGTCATACATTTTTATTGTTTTATTTTGAAAGAGGAGCAACTCACTGCTATTTGAATTCTTGGACTCAGCAGTCCTATGTTTCTCTGGTTGAGAAACAACATGAGCTTGGACAAAAGATGAAAAAGATGAAAAAGATGAAAAAGTTGTGATCTTGGGGAGATTTTAAGTCTGCTTAGGGCAGAGGAATCTGTTACTCCTAGGCAAGGAAGAAGTGTAAGAAAGTAATTAGAGCACCCTGAGAGCGTAATGGTGTTATTCTCATTGGGTTCTTTCTTCTTCAGAGTGGAGGGTAGAAGGGTCTTAAGTTACCACTCAGAGTATTTAAACATTTTTCGTTCAGGGACTTTTGTAGGATTAATTCAGAGATCAAGTAAAAAAAATTAAATTTCACCCATATTTTCTCTAGAGGTGCCTTTTTTTCCTTGGCAGACCCCACATGAGTTTAATTGTTCCTGATTGAACAACAGGATTAAGTTTTCTCTCCTCCTGCTGAGGGGGTTCAGTTTCTTTCCTTTGGTTAATGTGTCAAACACCAGTCCACCCCCCTCTCCTTCTACCCTTCCTAGTGACTAATTATGTTGAAATACGTAAGACAATAAGAGAATACACTGTATAATAAAGAATTAAAAATATTGTCATCTACCACAGTAAATCATAGCCAAACAATACAGTTATAATAGAAATACCTTTCCTATGTCTGATCCACTAACACTTACTTAGTCAGATAACAAATAACTTGTTCTTGGAGAGAATGCCCTGGATTTGATTTATCTCTGAGTGTAAGTAAATATGAAAAGGCTGCCAAATCTGCCTATATAAATCTCAGCTATCTTAAAATGTCATGTAAGGGGGAAGTGAAAAATTAAGAAGGTGTTTCTGTCTTAATAGGGTATGGAGGCAAAAGGTTCTGTTTTTAATTCTTCTTAGGGATGATGTTTCTCTGGTTGATACTTGGGAAGAATTAAAGAGAAGCTGAAAAAAATATGTACATGTATTATGCCAAGTAAATGGTCTTATTTTTGCTGATGTAAATCTGGAGTAGATCCATTAGAGAGTCTGGAATTAGTCTGGCTTTGTCCCAGCGTAGCTGATAGCAAACTGACAGCCTTTCAAATTAATATTAAATCTCAGCTTTGTTAAAATCTTTCACTTTGGCTATAGTGGCCATTGTTCCTTTGAACAAATAGAATAAAAAGAAATCATCTGAAGATACTTATATATTGCTGCACAAGTGAGAATAGAAAGAAGGCTGGGCTGATGTGAAAATCAAGGGTAAGAAAATAGTTTCTGTAACCACTGTTTGCGTGTGTTTATTCTTGTCTGACAACATCACACCACACTTGGGTGTCCATTTACACAGGAAAGAAAGAGGTGGCATGCAGGGCTGGATTATTAACTCAAGTATTAAGTAGTCTCATAATCCAGGCATAAATCCTGCCAATTTGTGAATTTTCACCCATGGGCTTTGTATTTTTCTCACTTAATCCCATGGACACTGGAGTTACTCCTGATTTGTACCAGGGTGGTTAATCTCAGAGTTAGGACCTCTGCATCCTGTGTGGTTTTGTGAACCAGATGCTCTGTGTGACAAAGTATGTCAATTAGTCTGAAGTACTTGTTGAGCCTTAGTCCATCTGGGATTCAAAGGTAGTTTGTTACCTCTGAGGTGGGGGGTTTTAGTTGTACGTGTCATCCTACTCAAATTCATTAGATGAAAAGTGAGTATCATCTTACATTACATAAGTTCAGCTGGAATGTATACAATGTCAGTAGTATGGGAGAAGAAAACATGTGTTGAATACATCTAGCGTGTCTTGGGGCTCTGAAGGTCACTCCACTAAAGTAATATATAGTGCTAGTGCTAGTGGCTCAAGGTCAAGTCAGCTTGCTTTTCATAATGCATAAACCTCAAGCTTGCTCAGACACCAATCATCTGACCTAAACCTTGGAACAAATATTTTACTAAGTAAATCAGTGAGCATGCTGGCATTTCTATTAACCTTCAATGCACTGGTGACAGAAAATGAATAATGATAAATAATAACTCAAGCCTGTAAATCATGGTTAGCATCAGAGGGAAAAAAAAAAAAAA
>VZRZ01007062.1:339087-364809 GCA_013398175.1 Climacteris rufus
CTGGTGTACCACCATTTGCTAGGCTGGCTGAGCCTGTAGGGAGAAACCCACAACAAAGGAAAATGTGCTCTCTCTCTCACACAGCAGTTCCCTGGGTTTGAAATTTGGGGGTGGGATGGAGTGGGCTTTGCAGAGACTGGTGAAGGAAACTTTTGAAAGTGAAAAGCTGAATGTACACAAACTGTGGGGAGCCTGAGTAAGAAGAGTTCAGTTACTCAAGATGGTAGGATTGTCTGGCAAGCTTTGAAATGGATGAACTCCTTTCTTGTCTCCTCTCCCACTGTCTGACTGTTGGCAGCTCTCTGGTGGTAAGCAGAAGATAACTGACTTCCAGGAATTCACCAGTGCTGAGGACCTGCTTGTTTTATTTCCCCAGTACTCTTTCATTTCATTTTCTTCTGTTTTCCTTTTAGTTTTGGTATTGGTTAGGGTCACTATAGCCAGACAATGGCCTTAAGGAAATTAAGCTCATAAATTAGAAAGTAAAGAAACAGATTTAGCTATATCTCCCACCCTGTGACACTTTCACATGTTTCAGCTTCATTCAGAAGTGCTTTGATTCTCACATCCTTTGGATTTTTGGAAGGTATAATTTTAGGCAATACAAATCTGAGCATTAATTAATTGTAGAGTTTGTTGCAAGGAAGATTTTTATAGCCAAGTTGTTTAAAATTGCACTTCACAAACCTGCTCACAATTAGTTTATTTTCCCCTTCTGAATGGATTGTCAGGTTGAGGACCCCAGACACATTTGTGACCTGATACAAGAAGGGAATGCTGTAGGCACCACATAAGGTTACTGTTTCCAAAAATCACAGTGGACCCACATTGAGAATCCTTGTCTTTTCACAAAAGGGTGTTCTGTGACACTGGAATGGGGAAAAATATAGGGAGTAGAAGCACAGACTGATGAAGGATCACAGCAGGAGGTGAGCTCAGCACCTGTTTTGGGGTGATGGGAAGAATATAACACACAGTC
Organism: Climacteris rufus; assembly: GCA_013398175.1. Taxonomy (NCBI): domain Eukaryota; kingdom Metazoa; phylum Chordata; class Aves; order Passeriformes; family Climacteridae; genus Climacteris; species Climacteris rufus. The sequence continues at coordinate 340,067 of VZRZ01007062.1, forward strand.
GTGGCTGTGCTTTAGTTTGTTGTGGAATCACAAAAAACGAGCCAAACAAATCTAACACAGATATGTGAGGAAGGATGAAGTGAGAGGATAAACAGAGTTAGGGCCTTGAGTTCATATCTGTAATTCATTTTTTTGTCAGAAATGGGTGTGAAGCAGAGTTTGAACTTTTCAAAGCATAAAAATATTCTTTTTTCCAGTCTTAAAAGCAGGCAAGGGCCAGTCATGATGTTAAGATTAATATCCAAGTTCAGATTTGTGACAGATCTTTGTGAGAAAAATACTAGGTGCCTGAATTTTTTGTGTTCTTTTTGATCATTTCTCTCCTTTTGACCAAAATAAAAATAAAAGCCCACCAGCTGAACTCATGTTACTTCCAATGATTGTATTTAAATTACATTCCCAACTGGATTACAGTAATGTGACACCATAATTTACAATGCAGTCACTGTCTGATATTGTAAACAAAACCATGAACAAGTCTTCAAATCTTCTCTGTTTTGAAAGTATTTTACATGTATATGTAAAATTTTAATCTTGGTTGCAGGTACCTCTTATTTACACAGAAGGCACTGAATCAAGACATACATTTTAGTTTGAAGAATGCAACAGGTACTATAGGTAGACACAAAAAGGTACATGTACTTCTAAGTGTATGATTTTTAATTCTTGATGAATGTGGAGACTACTAGGTTGAGTTCTTTGCATTTTGAAGTCTCTTCTCTCTCTTTACTTGCCAGTCAATGCTCATCTGAGGTCTGAAGTTTAATAAAATGTGTGATTGTTGATATGGTGTATGGAAATTGTTAACAAGTGAACAAAAGAAGGAAGAGTGAACTCTACTAATATTTTCAAAGAAATATAATCAAAGCCAAAATCTATAGGAGATACAAGATATTTACTATCTCTTTCTGGAAACCTACTTTCCTGTCACATATTGATAATCATGTAGATATCAGTTTCCATAGGTAACTCTTGCTATCAGCATTTAAAACTGCTATCAGTGGTTTTATCTCTATCACTTCTGTTTCATAACTCAGCTGCTACTGAGTGAACGGCAAAAGTTGCTATTTACAGTATTTCTTGTATCTATTTAGTCCCAAAACACCACCTACCTACACAGATGAGATAATAATGTATACTAATCTAAAGTATTAATGAAAAAATCAGTCATTACCAGATTTGTTTGCTGGAAAGTGTTTTAGGTGCCTCCGTTGTCTTTCACCTGCATAGGTGGTAATGAATGGACAAAACAATAAATGTGGTTGTGTCAGTTTGCTTTGTTTTCTTTTGTTACTATTTTGCTATCACAGCATATTACAGGCTACCTATTTTTTGGTGAAACACTTCCTGCGTGTGTGAAAATCCTGTGTTGTAGCATTAAGACATGATGAAAAACACCACTACTATTTCAGGTTTTGGATGAAACCTAGGGACAGTTGCAGCAAAGGAAAGCAGTCACACACTAACTAGAGGTCTGTTCACCAGTGAGTGTGTATCGCTGGCTCCAGGGGCCTGCTTGAGGCCACCCAGCGAATAGTTTGGGAGTGACCCTGGTATATCAGGGGCTGCAGCTCACAGTTTTCCCAAACATAGGGTTTCTTCCTCCGGCAGCTATTTTAGTGCTGGCTCCTCTGGATGAGAGAGTCCCAGGCCGATGTCGTGGGTGCAGGTGAGAATAAAAGCTCGAGAGAAGGGCCTTGCTGTGATTTCCCAATCCATTGCAACAAAAGCTCCATTGCACAGAGGGATGTTTATAGGGATACAAGCAGGCGTAAGTAGCCAATGGGGATCCAAGGATTTACATTTAACCAATAGTGAACTGAGCAGAAAAGAAGTTTCCGGAACTTAACCTTGTACAGAACATGAAGTCATGTACAAACTATCCAATGAACGGCAACATGTAAACTAAACCGAAAGGGATGCTGAGGTTTGGGGGGGGGTGGGGGGGGGCGGGGCTGGTGACCCAAAAAGCTCACCCCAAGGGAGTGTGACTCAGACTGATCAGACTGATCCCACCAGTCTTGAGCCACTGGGGTTATAGCTGCTGTCATGCATGCTGCCACAAGCGTGGACACCAGCAGTAGTAACTAGAAGATGACCCCTGGTATAAAAGTGTGTGCTTTACAGCTCCAGCTACACACAGAGGGAAAGCAGGCTGCAACAGGTCCTGAGCATGCCACATCTGAAAAGATATAACTTTAAAAACAACTTTTGTATAACTGAAGGGAAATTGGTGCAGGGGCTGTAGGGGTCATATCAGCTATTTATAGCATAGTAAATTAGTAATTTGATCTCAATTGGCATACCTTAATCCTTACTTGAGTCTCATAACGGGTATGCTATGGAATAGAACATAAACTACGGAAAACCCTGTGTTTCTATCACTGCCAAAGTACCATTTGTTCAAAGCCAATTTGGAAAGGGGCCTTAACATAAGAACATTAAGTGAAAAATATTGCTATAAACCAGCCTATTCATGCCAAACTCCATGCAAGTAGCATGAGTAATAGCAAATTTTTAAACTTTGGCTCAAGTCTTTATTTTATTAAAGGTCTATTTCATGAAAAAATGTCAGAACCTCAGAAAAAGACATGATCATATTATTCCACTAAAATGGATGTGTGGACATTACTTCCAAGAGAAAATGTGTTATCCTGAGAAAATTTGTAGAGGTAGCTGCTACATGCGTTTCACAGATAAATTTAGGGAAAATTAGCCCTATCCCAGAGGGACCATCACTAAACATAATTTATTCTGTCTGTTACTATATCCTGATTTGCCCTTGAGAAGACATTGTCCATTAAGCAAAAGTAAGCTTAGCTCATCTGTGTTAGGTATCTGATGTTGACTATTCCCAGTAAAAGACAGACAAATTCATTTTAAAATCTCACAATTGATTGGTAATGTGAACTTTAGCATCTGCATTCTATAACTTTCTAAATAATATAAAAATAATGTAACCAAAACTGAATAAGCTCTACAAAAGGGTGAGAAAGCAGGTTGTGAAAAAAAATTTATATTGCTTTCATTGTGCTTAATTTAGCTATCTTATGCCTCTTTCCTGAGGTTGTCCGCTACTTTGGGGATTTTTAAATTTATCTTATTTTTTGCCTAAAACGAATGTGGCTGAAATAATAATTCAATTAATATACCATTAACAATTAGAAGATTTATGTTTTTCCTTATAGTAATACTTAAAATGCACAGAGATTTTTTGCTCATTGACTAATTTGAAGTGATGAAAACAAATTAATAGAAATCATCTGGTTTTTACAACTTAATAAACTAAAATACAAAGAGGTCAAGTGGATTTCCCAGGTCTTCAAAGCAAATCCATGTCAGAACCACAAATTGTTCTTTACATTAGCTGCAAGCTATAATGATAAAAAAAAAAAGAAGGTACGGTAAAAGGGAAATCCGAGTTTTCTTATCTGGGAAGTATGTAGCCTGTTATCTGTGGTACATTTTTCTTCCTGACCCAGTTTTTGTCAGTCCTATGCAATTACACACACACCCCTTAATGAAAAAAAACCTGACATAAATCCAAGTTGAAATAATTATGCACAAATGAACACTGACCTTCTTTTTAAACTTTTGAGGAAATTGCCCCTAACCAGCTACAGGCAGAGAAGGAAAGAAAAATTCTTAGTAATTAGTATTTAGTAACTACTTTGTAAAGAGACTCTATCAACTTAAAAGTGATTGTCTTTAGTTAAATCTGGTGTGTATTTTAGCCATTTGTATTTTGTTGAAAGGAAGGATGGTATGATGAGCAGAGTGTTTTGGGCATGGTGATTAGTCAGCCACCTTTATTGAAATGTTACTACAAAGCTTTACAGTATTATTTAACTGTAAGCATGAATTTGGCAAGGCAAGGGTGAGAGGATGTAGCACACACAGGGAAAACTGCATGCACAAGTATGACACCACAGAAGTAGTTGTGATTTGGTTGTGGAACTATCCAAAATTATGTGCTCCTCTTCACGTAACTGGGAACCAAAGTTCACAATTGAGCATTGGCAATAGGGGAAATAAATACTGGTGCTTTAAATCTAGCCTTCCATGTTTCTAGTAAATTTGCTCCCATGTGTTTACATGTGTATAATAAGAAAATTCTAATTAGAGGGCACGGCATTTTTTGCCTTCTCATAAAAATCATGTCAGGTTTGGAAAGCTTGCTAATAACTAACTATTTTTATCTCTGTTAGCAGACCTGCTTGCCAGTTCTGCTAAGTTCATAGAATGACCCCAAACATTTAGCTGTAAATACATTTTAAACTGGGAGAGGAGCTAAAAAAAAAAGAAAGTTTCAGAAAGAATTAAACTCCTAATTATAAGGGATCAGCAGATGGTTTTCATCTAGTTTCACCTTTCCAAAAAGTTATTTTCTGAAAAGAATGTATATGTAAAGATGGTGCTGTATAAAGGAGTTTATTATTCTTTTCCTACAAATTGCCCCCTCTCTCCAAATTTGGTTTTATAACTATAGCCAGTATTATGTTTTTAACATGGATCTTCAAACCCCCGTTATAATTTATTTGTGCATCAAACTGTTCAAAATACAATACCGCTACAAGGAAGACAACTTTATTTCATAACTGAGATGTGTTACAGCTGGTTGGGAGTACATTTACCTGATGATTTAGATATTGACAAAAACCTTACTTAGTACAAGATATCTGTGCATGTCTCTCTAAAAAATTCAGTAGTGTTGATGTTTGGATAATAAGTCTTGTTCATAGTATCTGCCTTCGCACCTCAAAAAATAGATTTTTCCAAAGACGAGAATGTTGGACTGGGTTTATTAAAAGGACAGAAATAAAAATAAATGTCTTCTGATGTTGTCTCTACCTAGCTTACAAGTTTGAAAATTACCAGGGTTTTAATATACATTTTATCTTCTAGAATGGTTGTGCACTCTCTGAACTCTCAAAACAATATATCAAGTACCCAAGGCTCAATAGGCCCTGATCTACATGAATACTAGCTAGAATTTTCTAAAACTACTTTCATTAAAATTAAACAGTGACTTCTTTTATGTTGATGGGTCTGTGACTGATGGCTCTGAAATTCATGTCACAAATAAATGAATGGCCCTTCAACTATTTCACATGTACTTACAGACAGGCAAACGTGATCTATTGCATCCACAGACATCTCAATGAACATAATCATGATATCACAATATATCATGTTACACTTGTATATGTTCGGGTCACATAATTTACCATCAGCAGTGTGAGGTTTAACAGGGTTGAATTATATGGATGCCGCATAGAACACTTTGGATGCATTATGCTGATGCTTTGGACTTTAAAATGTTAATATTGCAAATGAAAGGTACACTTTGTCTATCATAAATCTGAGTGTCTATTCTTCCAGTGTACTCAATAAATACACTTCTCATCAACTTTTAATTATGCTGTTTGCATTATTCTGTCCTGAAGAGGATAACACTCTGTAAATCATCCACTTCTAATGTACACTGCAGCATAAGTTTAGTTAATTAAACCATATATTTTATTAGTACTTGCACTTCCATCCTGTAAAACTGCTGGGAAAAAAAATAGAGAGAGGTCTTTTATTTATTACTGCTGAATTTAGATGGCATTACAAAAGTTTCGCAGGGTTGGATGTGCATACTGCTGTTGACTGTAGCTTACTTACAAGTACCCAGTCTCAAAAACTTACTGTCTACCTATTACTACAAAAGTGGGAAACTTCTTCAACTTGATGTTTGTTGATGTTCCCACAGAACCACTTCAATGTATTTAATTGGTATAATCAGAATGGAATCAAGTATATGCTTGTCCATTTGCAGAATTTGTTTTGTTAAATCATCAAAGAGAGATTTCCCATGTAAAGAAATCCATAGTAAGTAGAATTAGAATCCTGTGTATTCTTCTTACCTTTGAGTTTCCACTTTTATATTGGACCCAGTTTCTTAAAGCACAATTTTCAGCAGCAGAGCCATTTTGCGGTTCAGTGTATGTGGGGAGTCATCCTAGGGGATGCCGTAACACATGAAAAACATTAATAAAATAATGTGTGACAAATAGCACAAGAAGTGTAAACACTTGCCATAGCATCTTTAACTCTCTGTGGATTAAAGTCATCTCTGTGTAGAGTCCCTAGTATTTTCAGATTAGATAGATAGATAGATAGATAGATGACAAGTGCCCAGAGAAAGAATTTGACTTCGAGAATTTGACATAAAGACTCTATCATACTGACAAATATGATTCTGAACTAAATTCCTTGAATGACTCAGCCTTTACCACCCCAGCTTGAATGTCTAAATAAATTTTTTTCAGAGGGATTCTATCTGCAGAATTGTTTGAAATTAAATATCTATTCAGGATTCTCTTCATTAAAACCAAGTAAGTTCACTCTACCTACAGAGTCTAGAGTTATATAGAGTACTCAGTTGAAAGTGCAACACTGCTGAACAAGAGGAAGTGTTACATTTTACTCTGTAGATGTTCTTTTCCAGATTTCAGAAGAGTATTAGGAAAAAAGTCTCAATAAAATGGCAACTTCTTAACATTAAATTACAATAGGTTTAATTGGAAGAAAAAATAAATAAAATGTAAAAACACATCTCAGAGAAAAGCAAACCCAAGAGCATAGTGTTTAAGAAAGTAATTAGTGTGGTGTAGAAATCAAATTATTTGGATTTAATTTATGGACTATTTTCCTCACTCTACATTTGAGGCTGTCCTTTGATATGATTTCAGGATCACTGATTACATACAAAATGGGAGATAGAAGTGTAATGAAGACTAAGGGATCAAGAGTGAGTAATTACTTAAAATATGCTCACTTTGAGTGCTCCTGCCCTGCAGATTGAGGCAGTAGAGATGTTTACAAATGTAAAACCACAACCTCATTAATAGTGTCTTCTTACGTCTAGCAGAAATCACTAGGTCTTGACTCACACTTGACGTAATTAATACTCCTAATTTATTTGCACTTGAATTTGAAGAGGACTTTGGTGTTAAGATATTCATTCATGTTTCTTGACTACTGTCTGAATTGTCTTGTATGATGGTTTCTATTAAGAATTAAGACTCCTTTTCCACTCATAATGTTACAGAACCATGTCCTAAAAAAAAAAGAAAAAACTAACATCTGCAAAAAAAGTGGGACTTGAGGAAGCTTATTCCTTGGTATTGCTTCATTGGTTCTGTCTAAAACAGTATAGGAAGGACTTTTTGTTAAGAACAAAAAAAAGTTTGTTTTCCTCTTTACTAATGCTGAGGCAGTTAAGAACCCTGTGTACTTTTTATGTTCCTCAGGGCAATTGTGCTTTATTGATAGAACAGACTCCTCTCGCACCCAGCACACCCTGTGCCATGGCTAACGTCAGCCTGGCCTGCAGCTCTGAATCAGCATGCCTGGCTTGAAAGCCAAACAGCAGTGCTGCAACTTGCTGCAGACTGTGACATTTACTCACATTATTATCACCAGTCAGAGAGGGGTACAGGAGGGAGGATCTGCTCTTTCTTTGACTTGAAGAACAGGGGCACCATGCCCCAGAGGCAGCCACTGCCTCTGTAATGGATGCCAGCTGGCCAGGGCTGTGTGGGGAAATTCTACAGGCCCAGAGCACCTCCAGCTTTGATTCTGTGTGTAGGGCCGGTATGATGGGGCCGGTGATCCCCAAGCATAAGTTGCTGGCTGAAGTAAGCTGATATTTGGAAACAAACCTCTGCAGAGCAGCTCCGCTTCCTCTCTCATCAATATTTGCCAGTTCCGTTCCATCTTCAGGGGTCTTTTCAATATGTTTAAAATACATTTGCCTTTTACAGACTGCAATTATTTTAAATGCTTCAAGAAAAGTGATTTCTTTCATAAAGTGACTAGAATGTCTTGAAATGCCAGAGTTTTGCTCAGAGTGATGACAGCAAGCAAGGTCAGCTGGGACTGTGTTTGGGCCATGGAGAGGGCTCAGCAAGCCCTGCAATCACCTCCTGCAGGGAGCACCAGGCTGTACTCTGAAGACAAAGGCTCAGGGTTACCACTTAAACACTGAGATTTTCTCTCTATCATTCCTACATACGCATATGAGCATGTTCATTATTTGTATCAGCAGAACTGGGATCTGGGGAAAGTGAGACTGAGGAGTTAAATCCTAATGGGGATTGCAGGGCCTCAGCTGGAAAATCTCCACCAGCTTGGAGCAATGAATTGCAGCTGAGGCCAATTTAAAATAAAACAAAACAACATCAACAAAAATTTATCTGTTCTCATGGAAGGGGGATTTGCAGAGCTGTTGCTGGACAATAGATCTCAGGATATATAAGACTTGCTCGGAAGTCACCCTGTTTTAAGCACATTAAGGTATGTGGTGGGTAGGGTTTCTGCATGTGCAAGCATGTGTGAGCTAAAGCTGGGTGTTTGCTTGAATAAGAAACCCAAAAATAAACACATAACATCAGAGAAGTATTCAATTGTTTAAGCAGAGTGCCATCTCATATTTTGTACAATGGTTATGTTCTGGCCCATAAAACCTAAAGGAAAAGTGAGAAAAGAACCTCTGTCTTTTTTTTTTTTTTTTTTTTAAATATGTAATTTCTCTGACCAGTGAAGCACTCTTGTTCATATTGAGTTTGTTCAGGATGTTGAAATTCAGATTTTTTTTTTTATGTTTGCTAATTAAACTTCCTTATAAATTTTGCAAGTAACTCAGAATTGTGTTTAGTAGCCTTCTTATGAGTAGTTGCTGAATTTAGGATTTGACGTTTGGTAGGCTGAAATCAGTCATGTAAATCAATGGATAAGTACTTTTTTATTAATTATATCTACCAGAACTAGCATATTTATATAAATATTTATGGCTAAGTGCCTTTTAATCCTTGGTTCCACACTTACTCAATGTTTGCCATTTCTGCTTGCACTACTGTCAATAGACTGATTTGTTAGATTTATGAAAAGTGTAGTAGTAAATATTAACACTAAATTTTAACTGCTCCTTTCAGCAGTTTAAAAAAGTTTCATCCTTTTTTGCAGGGAAGAGACTTGGGGTTTTGCATTTCCTTCACTTTTTTTCTGCTTCCAGGTAGGATATGATAAGTCTCAAGTGATTATATCACCAATTGTATCACATCATCTTTTACTAACTTAAAATGCCCTTCATATATCTTGTGTCATTGCAGAAGAGAATTCAAATTTGAATATCATGTTAACTGTGCCATGGTAACTGTACTCTCCAGAAATCTACATTCCTGATACAATTAAAATGACAATTTATATTCTTTCTATTTTGTTTTTTTGTTTTTGTTTTAAGGAAAACCTCATGCTGTATTCATTCAAAGCTTTCTGAAGCTTTGTTTTTCCTTAGAAGATGTCCTAGATTTTATTCTTTAATGTTGTTCCTGATTTATTGAATGTCCATGTTTCCCTGGATAGTACCATCTTTTGAGTTATACATCATCGGAGTGACTCATTCCGATGATGTATTGCATTAATACATCATCAAAGTGCCTTGCTCTGCTGTTGCACTAATGATATGTTAGTATAATACATCATCAGAGTGAACTGCACTGATGATGTATTACTTAGATGGTGATGGCATTCTGTGAAGAAAAGGTTGAGGAGCAGGTTCAATACAGTCACAGGAGAAAAATTAGTCAATACAGAGTATAACTGTTTCCCTGGTAGTGATGCTGATGCTAAATTAGCACCATAGCCCCTGATCTGTACCCTTGGAGAAACACTGAGACATGCATTATCCCCGAAAGGGGAATGAATTCAGAACACTCAGCTAAAGAAGAGAGGAGAGGTGTAACTATACATATCACTGGAGAGCTAAAGGTTATATATATAGCTATAATTACTGGCTACTGAGAGATCAAATGAATCAAATGGGGCCAAAATAGGACCAAAGTCTAGATATGTTCAGTGGAGAACATGACACACAGGGAGGTGGAGATATAAGGGCTATAAATATGCTGTCTGAATTAAAACAGCTGCCACTTAGAAACCCCCAACAGGGATATTAAAACATTCTGAGGCTGGTTACAGGCTATGTCATAGTATTTTTATTTAACTTTAAATTACGCACTTTTTTTAGCCATGCTACGTCACAGGCAGAACACCACTGTCTCAGTGCTATGTGCTCTCTCATGAGGCTCCAGGTGCATTCAGTAACAGACAAATTTTTAAGTGTGCACAGTTGATATACATAGAAGTTAAAAGGTGTTAAAACTTTCGGTCTTCGAGTTGCTTAAAACTGTGTTTTTCAGAGACTAGAAGAAGAAAATGGTGTATGTGCATGTAGAGCTGGGAATCCTGCAAACTTGTATTATGATAATCCTGCAGACTTGTATTATGCTGGTATATTTGTACAAGTGACATTTCATATAAGTCACACTTAATTTCTTTTACTTGTGCATACCTATCTCTTGGTTTTATCTCTGGAAGAAAGTTCTGGAGCAGTTACCTTCTGAGTTCACTTTTCAGGAAGATGAAGGTGAAAATAGTGTTAAAATTAAAGCTGTCAATATTGTAGAGAAGAGAGAGAAGGTATTATTCCCAGATTTATTTATTTAATACAAGAGATGGTCTGTGACATACATTTCTGTATGAGAACAAAACATAATACAGGTACTAAAAGGTTTGTGGCATGGTGTTCACATCCCCACAAGTCTTGCTTTCCCACCTTCTCCCTCATTCTCCAACTCCTAATTTTGTTCTTCATTCCTTTCAGCTGTTTCACAGCTAGTGCCAGCTGGGCTTCGTGCTGCACCATTCTACATGCCCCTCCATTCCTGCCCTGCACAGAGCCTGGCTGGGCCTTTCTCTGGGATGTGTGGGAGCATGCCGGGCTATATCTCTGGGCACCCTTTGCAGGAGGGTCTGTCCACAGCTTGCTGCTGCTGCTCTCCTTGCCCCAGAACTGTATTTTGGCTGGGCTGGCAACACGACCAGCTCCCAGTCTGGGTATCTCTCATCTCTGAAACTGGGAGAGAAACTTCTTTTGTAATCATGGATTCCCCTCTACTGTCACACAGGTGATTCCCACACTCACCTTTGCCCTCATAGTCTCCTTGATGCCAGACAGAAAAAAAAAACAAAACAGAGGCAGCCAACACTGTTTTGTGCACCCAGTCAGTTTGAAGAGCAGCGATGTGATGAGTGCAGGACCACTGAAGTGGTGTGGGGCTGTGCATCCTAACAGCAGGAAAGGAACACACTTGCCTGTCTCAGCAGTCTCCTTACAAAACGGTGTGAGGACTCCTACTCTTGGCTGTTTCATGCTGTGTGATGTAAGCTTCCAAATCAGCCCTCCTTTCTTCCATTTCTCTCCTGATCATTTGTCTTTTACAGCTTGCAGAAAGATAAGATGAGAGTGGCTTAAGATACTCTTTTGTTTTCTCTCTCTGTCCTTTCCTTTCATTCTTGCCTTCCTTTTCTTCTGTTCCTTACCCAATTCCATTCCAGCTCTTTGTATTGATGATTGCTTTAAACTTGTATTACATAGTCAAGATACAATTTAAATATCAGTTAGCTTTTAAATAAACCATATTCTTAAAAAAAACCCAGTTCTTAAAAAATCACAATACTTTGTGGCAAGTATACTTATCAATGCAAGTCATTGTTTCTTGTTATTTTCAAATACTGCTAAACTCTGCTCTCAGGAATTGAAATCACTGTTTCAAGCTTTTATTTGGAAATGAATACTTCAGAGCTACTCAATATTTCTATCGCTACTTCAGGTATTTTCATAACAGCCCTCTCTTCTGATCCTTTATAATCTTTTTCTAAGAAACAGAACACTATACAAGATTTAAAAAAGAAAATCAGGAAATTAGTGAACTTATTTTTTGTATGTGGATTTCTGATGTCACTTTTAGACCAAATAAGTATGATGGTATTCCATAAAATGCAACAGAAACATTTTAAAAATTATGTTTTCAGTAATATTTTCAGCATTCAGATTTAGTATCTGATTTGTTGCTGTGGTGGCCCAGCCCACCTTGGGGCTGAGTGCCATACAGTGGGTGTAATTCCCCACCCAGGACTCCGACCCTGAGGGTGGATCCAAGGGCAAGGCTCGAGTCTAGGGCTGACACCCACTGTGTGTCACTCCCGCAGCATCTCCTCCCTCCCATCCAGAAGCTTTGCTGTTCCTTTCTCCCTATTGGCTCAAACCCCTCATGTTTAATAATGCAGCCTATTCTTTATGTATGAAGTGCTGGAAGGTTCTGTTCGGTTCGGTTCTCTATTGGTTTGTATCTGTTCCTCCCCTGATATGTTATGATTTGTTCCCTGTTACCTCATGTCCTTCCCTTATTGGCCTGCTCCCTTGCTCCCCTCTCTCTCTCCAACCCCCTTTAAAAAGTGCTGTCACCCCTTCCCTAATGCCTTTTGGCTGCCTGTCCCCCTTCCGACCACACGCCCTACTCTTAGGGGTGGAAATAAAGTCAGGAATGAAGACGTAGCTGAGGCCCTCTCTCTCTTTTACCCTCGCCGAGTTGCTAGGCACCAGCACTGCTGCAGTCTGCCCTGACTGCTTTCTCAGGCAGCACACAACTGCCGACGGGTCATTGGTAACCACGCTGCGTGGACACCGGACCTTATTGCTGCCGTGGCCACCGGGTGGTTAGCGGCCAGAGCGACAATTTGTCATTTTCCGTTTGTGGATTTGCACTAAATTCAGATGACATTGCAAACATTACAGCTTATTTAGTAAATTGTGGATGCTGAAAAGTAACCAGGTTCCTGCTAGAGACGTATAAAATATTATTTCTGTATCCTAATTAGCGGTGAGGACTTAACTGGAATGTACCCTTTGGGTCTGGACAAGCTAAGTCTTAGTTTTTAATGTGGCTCATACATGTGTTTTGTTTCATCTAAGATAATCTGCCATAACATAGGACTAAACAAGATGTTCTAATTTTTTTTTTATAAATAAAGCTTGCTTTGGTTAAGGTAGAAACTGCCAGTTGCAGAAATACACACGTTGTTCATAATTTATAAACAACAAACACTTCTTTTGGCAGGCTGCCATGCAGTTCCTTTTTGCTCAAGGTCTAAACTGTGAATGAGAAATGATGTGAAAGTTACAAATGGAATGGCTGAGGGACCTGGCAGGGTTTGAAGTGAAATTGGTGCCAATCCAAATCTGTGCTAGACTCCATTAGGATAGGGCAGTTCTAAGATGCAATACAACTTACTGGAAGTGGCTATATCAAGGAAATGTCAAGTGAAATATATGTAGCCTAATTGCCATGTGGTAATGACAGAATATTGCTCAGGCTTTTCTCATTCCTGCCTTTTATATTATTGTGGAGATGCAGATAAGCAGTTACTTGTGCCTCGGGATATCAAATGGTTGAAACTTCAGTTAGCTTTATGTTTATAAGGGTGATGTTGGATAAAATGAACCTTTTTGGGGCAAAATGTGGAGAGATTTAGGCATCAGATGAGCTGTAACTGGCAAATTGTTGAATGATCATTGCTTTGAACATGAAAATGGCCCTTTTGAAGCAATTTGCTTTCCATCTCCAGACACCTCTGCCATGCCTTACTTACAGCTGTAGCTTGGGATCACCTCTGGAGTTTCCTTCTTCTCCTTGCCCGGTCAGCACAAAGACAATACCCTACAGAAATGGGTGCTCCAGGCTGCTCATGTCATGTGAACATCATGCTCAGGCCTTTTATGTGAGTAGTGGACTGGTTTTCTTGTGCCAGTAATCCAAACACTTATTTCTTCCTACTCTTTTGGGGTTGGGAAGGTGCTAAAAATTCAGACTTTTCTATTTGTCTGATATCAGTCAGATTTGGGTGGGAGAACCTTCTTTTGAAAAGGTTTATACTTCTATCAAGTGATCAAATATCACCGCTCTCCTAGTGATCTGTACTGTTAGAGCTCTGCAGTAACAGGAACCGGTGCTCTCAGATTTTCCTGAGCTGGTTGGGTTTAAGCAGGCTCTAGCATTTCCTTGCCTACTCCAAGAGTTTTCCTGGGTGTATTTCCTATAGCTCACTGCTGCACTACAGTGATATGTTTGCTTGACCTGTTTTTTTTGACACTGCACAAAAAAATTGTGTCATCAGAAAGCACACATACAGTTCAGTGAAGTTCATGTATTTAGTGAATTACTTTTAAGTGTTGACTTTCAGTGAATTAAGAATCTGAAGATTATTTCTGTCCATTTGCAGTTTACCATCTCTATGCAGAATCAGAGCCCCTTTCAGATGCAGTGTCTGCTACTCTCCCACATCTGTAACCTAATCTCTTCTTCCTGTATAATTTATATACTGGAATTGTAATTCTCCATTGATCCAAAATCAAAAAGCCCATTTTTGTCATTCTGCTTTTTCAGAAATGGTTTGTTACAATGACTAAAGGCCTGAGCTGAAGCTCACTGAAGAAAATGGATGTCTTTCAGCTGACTCGTGACAAGCACTGGATCAAATTCTAAAATGCAACTCTTTCTACTGAAAAAAAAAACCACAACAGCAAAAGTTTTTCAGATCATCTGTAGATGAGTGCTGTAGGCAGAAGACCAAATCTGTGTGTATGCATGCATTGTCCCTCAGGAATGTTCCCCTACACTTGCAGACAGCAGTATAATAAATCAATTATCTGATTAAAACAGAAATAATTAATATGCAATTATGACAGATGTCAGGCCAATTAATATGTAAATATTCATAAACTCCTTGACAAATTGCACATATGCAAGAAGAAATCTTTAAATATGAACACCCCACTGTGTTTGTTGAACATAAGGGCAGGATGTTTCTAATTTGGTTGGGGAAATAGCAACATGTATTTCAAAATAATTTTGTTTTTGTTTATCAAATACACATTCCCAAGAGTGAACAATGAGCTGTGATGTGTATAAACAAATAAAGTCTTTATGTGTCTCAACACTCCAAAACTTAAAATGTTTACTTAAAATTGGCAGAACTAATATAAATCCAAGTCATTCAAGCTATAATAATATTTTAAAAAAAAGTATACTTCTTCAGTTAAGAAGCTGCAGTTCTTCACCAAGCTATCAGGTTCAACTAAGTAATGACTCCTGAATTTGGGTTGATTGGTATATCCCCATCAATCATTAATTTTTAAATTCATTGATCACTTGGTTAACTTTAAGAATGTTAACCACCCATAACTAGATCTACACATTAGCTACTTTTTAGGCTACCTACACAAATTAATTTGTTTTCTGGGTTAATTATTAGTTAATTCCCTTGGTAATTATTTACTAGTTTAATTATTTTTTTACCTTACATTCATTATCTACTCTTCAGTTAATAATTGTATAAACTATTTTCTCTGTTAATTTTTTAACTAGATATCCCTTATTAACCATTAAATAACCCCATCACTAGCAAATATGTTCCCAACTTAGTTAAGCTATGTATGGATCTCATCTCCATGTGGCAGTAAATTATCCTTGTGTTTGACAACTTCGTTAAATTTAACAGGTCAGTGTCTGAGCTAGGCTAAATTATCTCTCTTTTACTAATGCCCGTCCTGCTGTCAGAATGAAAGTGCTACTTGTGAATGGGTCATATTCAGTTTTTGAACCAAACATGGACAGTAATTTCCATGACTTTTCTTGTCTCTTTACTTTTTAGAGACGTCTAAGGCTGAAGTTTTCCCTCAACTTTGTCATAGTTTGAAAGGAGACTTTAGACCTATGGCTATTAAGTTCAAAAGGAGGATTCTTTTCAGTCAGAGATAATTTTCTTAAGGATATGTGGCATGATATGAATAAGAGGAACATTGTGAAATCTCCAGGGCAAAAGAGTTTAATGACAACTCTTCTGTCAGGATTTTTTTCAATATAGGAGAAGGGTAACTCTCATGGGTAATTAAATCCTTTTTTTCTCCTGATTTAACAAATTTCATTATTGCATGGCTGGAGACCCGTCCTGCTTTGCGACATACTGGTGACAGTTTCTTCATCTGCATGCTATGTATCTTGCATAAACAGATATAACTAGAACTGGATAGCGAAATATTTCTCTAGGAACACAATCTTCTCTAAGAGAGTAGCTATCAAAATATAGCTTTTACATTGCAGTAGATATAGGCCATACCAAAAAGTAGTACAAGTGTCCATAGAGAGAAGGTACATGCTAGATCCCTGTGAGGTACCCAATCTTGTGAAGCAATCCATTCAATGTGAACTGCTTCAATATGAAACTGGTTCAATGTGAAATGCTTTGCTATTTTTAAATGGCTCTATTTTTCTTTAATAATTTTCCACTTCAAAACTGCTTTCCTCATGTTATCTTCAAATTTCTTGTAGAAATGAATGTTGTAATTATATTTTCTCTATGGGGATAGATGACTTCTTAACAGTGCCATTAAAGAGTCATTGTGGTTTCAAAACACTGGTATTTATATTGAAGTTACCATTTAATTTTTTTTTAAGCAAAATAATAGGTTTCAAATGGGGTAAACATGATTTCATAAAATAAGGAGAAAATGGATAAAATAAGATACTTACTTTCAGAGATGGTGGCAGATATGAGAAGATAGAATGCAGCAGAAAATAAAGGGAAATGTTATATGTTAAATTCAATTGCTTGAAAATGTATTCTTTTGAATTTTTATCAATATTTTAATATTCTCTCTACTGAATTATCATAGAGAAACATAAGAACTCCTATTGCTTGCTAGCAATTTAATGTATTTTACATATATTTAAATAAATATAAAAAAATAAAAATAAAAATGCAGCTATAGATATGAGAGTGAGACAGAGATGCATTGTCTTTTCCTCCACAAAACTAAAACCAGAAATGTCTCCATAGTTTTTTTAACTCTTTTGATATCAAAACCTATTATTGTAAAATTCTAAAAAATTTCTTTTTGACTACAGGTGTTTTGTTTCTTTGAGGAAGTAGAGTTGTGATGTTTGTGTCGTAACGGATGTTGAGAGAAGATTGTGTTCTTAAAGTTTCATTCTTTTAATGAATTTAAGTATAATAAGATTTTAGACCTTTCAGTGATTTGGTTTACAAAGCAGTGATTTCATTCCTTGATTCTGGTTTACATTAGTATCTCCATCATGACGATTTCATTCTCTTTCATAGTACTTACTCTAGTAAGGCATACCTTGTTTCAGTCAGTGACATTACAGCAGGAAAAATAAATTAAAAGGTAGGTATCAGATAGAATATATCTGAGTTAACAAAAAAAGCAAAGAAAACACTAGGTATGTGAAATAATTTTCTTGAGAAGCAAATTAATTTGTTAAAAGTTAAGCATGCTTCAAGTTAAAGGAGTTGTTTTATTAGTATCAGTTTGCTGATCTGTGCATAGAGGCTAAAAACCTTTTATCAATATGCAAGACTGAATCTCTGGTCTTTGAGAATGAATGTGTGGCAGTAATTTGTGTTGCAAAGGGGTGACAGGAGACAGCAATTTCCTTGCGCTTATGTTTTTCTGTATGAGCATTCAGAGTGGGTGTCTGGCTAAAAGAGACAGGGAATCATTAGCAGTTCTCAACTCAGAAATTAATTAAGCTGTTTCGTTAAATAACTGGGACAATGGTGTCTGCTTGCTTCAGTTTAGTTAAATAAATAAGGCGCTTATATTGTACTTTCTTTGCTTTTGGTTGTTAAAGTCTTTTCCTAATTTATTCAGGAAAAGTTTTTCAAAAGAGCCTAAGTGACTGAGCACAAAGTAGTCCTAGATAACTTAAATACTTCAGAAAAAACTTGTGTGACTTATTACTTCTAAAGCACCATGGTGCAGTGTATTAAGATGCTAAATGTTGTGATATATAGCAATTTGATAGTCTTATCTGGTGCTGATCTTTCATTTCTTAACATCTGGCTAATCTAAATGTGAAGAGTGGTATATACCTTTAACATCCAGCAGCAGTCCCATCCACATCATCTGGGTGTTTGTTACACAGACCTTTGAAATGTTCAGGAGAGAAATCCCCAAATGTCTACATGTTAGCTATGACTTCACCCCAGTGTCAAAGATATCTCTCAGCAGTAAAGAAAATCTTGTACAGAAACTTCAAATCTCTGCATGTGATTAAGTGCAGATCGAATATGCAAGAAATTACTTTCATGGGTTTAAAGACATTTCTTTTTGAAGGTAAAACAAACCATGAAATTAGGTGATAGCAAGGTTAAGATTAATACATTTAATCCCTTCTAGGCAAATCTCTGCATGAATTACAGTCAGAGGAAACTGTCTTAAGATAGCCAATATAACCAGCAGAATATTTTTTAAAGAAAAGGTATTAAGGAGCTAGCATAGAACATGGAGACGGAGGAGCTCTCCTAAACAAGTCAGAAACGAATGAAATTACTTAAGAAATACAGCCTTTGGTTATGATGATAAATCCATAAACAGCCCTATGAGCAAAAAGGAGCTAATTGAGGATTTTTGTAAAAGGAAATAAAAACAGGGAAGTGAATAAACAGATGAAATTCCAAAGACAGAGGTGAATACCATCATAGCCAAATGCATCAAAGGACAAACTAGAACTAGGTAGTTAAAACTACAGTTAGTTTGGTAGGTAGAAAGCAAATACTTTGTTATAATCATTCTTCTGCTATTTACTGGTTGTCTGCAAGCAGCTCATTCAATCTTTTAGCATACAATTTTTTTTAAACAGTGATTTTATAGTGAACCCAGTTTTTGTTAAACAAACTCAGATTTTGGTGACTTTTTTATATTGACAAGTTTTCTGTCTCTGTGCAAAAAGCTTAGAATTTGGATGAGAAGACTGTACTGGATCTGCACATTTCATGAAAGACAATTGTATGAAGTTTTTTCAAGACCAATAGAAGTTACAGACAAGTGTATATGAGGAATTTGGCCTATTTACATTTTTGTTATTCACACCTTTTTAAATGATGTTCGGTTTTGCTATCAGGTGTCTCTGGTGTGCTATTGCACTAGATTATGGAATCTTAATTATGGAATTTTAACCATCTGCAATTAAAATATCTAGTAATATATTCAGGTCTTCATTATATCCTCATCTAAAAGGCTTTACACATACCTCAGGAGCCAATATTTTGATTATCTCACTATTGTTTCATTTACTAGTTAGGAAAAGAAATATCACCCTAATCAAATAGTTTCTGAGGCTACGATACCATGAGAGTTTAGTATTGAACATTGTTTCACTGGTAATACAGAACTGCCATTATTGATACGATTACTGGCTGTAGAATGCTCTTCATGACAATTAAGATATTGACATGCTTACTTTTGAGTGCCTGATTTCACATACAAAATGTATAATTTAGATGATATTTGCCTGTAAAAATAATAGAGATTATGAGATTATAATATTATAAAAATAATTATTCACTGAAATCTTTCTCATACTCCTTTAATTTCCAGGAACGATCAGAGGAATACTATTTACTTCCTTACAAAGGAAGTTTATAGGAATAATATAAACATTATAAATTACTATATATAATATTAATGCATATTACATGTAGATTTCTGTTGACTATGTGTTGAAGCATGCTTAGAAGTTTACTTTTTTCATATTTGTTTGGTCTAAACAGTTGAATAAAAAGCACCAAACTTGGAGTGGTGTACCTGATTACATATTTCCTTGGCAATTAGCTGCATCTGGAACAGAGGACTTCTGTGAAACTGAGTACATACAGCCTTTATTAGCATGTCTGAAAGTGTTCAGTTTTAAAGTATATCACTTGAGAAGAGTAAGAGAGGGATCAATTAAACTAGGAAGATTTTATATATCAAGTCATGGTCAGATAGATAAAATGCCTGGCACCAGCAACTAGACATGAAAGAAAAGCCATTGCATATGATTATTCTGATTGAAATTTGCTGCAAAGACCAAAGGGAAGAAAAAATATTTTGTGTATTAAGTGGAATTATTCTGATAATTAAATAATAATTATTCTGACAATTATTATTTCTTTTTGGGTGTGTCTGAGAAAACTGATTAGACAAATGCTATTGATGATTGTTTAAAGAGTTTTGAAAAGGTACAAGTCGAAACAATATAGAGAGTGAGCTACAATAAGGCTGTAAGCTGTATTTAGTAAAGACTGCAGTTTGCTAGCATGAGATACAGAAGTAAAAGAGCTAATATGTTCTATTTTGGACATAGAAGACAGACTAGAGCTAAGAGGTGCTGTTAGTTAATCAAGTTGTAAGTGGGTATCTCATTTTTTGGGATTAGGATCTCAAGGCAGACAGATATTGTGCACTCTTGCTACCCCATTCCTTCATGTATCTTTGGGTTCAGTGACCAATATTTTTTCTAATAAGATCAAAGTATTACAATGCAAATGGCTGTATAGCATGAATTTATATACATTTCCCTAAAATATTTTTGGGTAAAAAAACCATACTAGTTGAAATTAAAATATATTTTCATTTTATTTTCTTGTAAGGCAGATTTGTTACTTTAACGATGTGGCAGTTTTCTACATGTGACTTAAAAATAACCACACTAAAGTTGTCCTTGATTTTATTTTCACTTTCAATATAGAAAACTTTGAATAATTTTACTAATATTAAAGGATTTCAAAAAATATAAAGTGGAGTTATATTTTTCTCACATACTTTACTCCAATCTTTTTTTCCCTTTTTTTTTTTTTTAGGGAAAAATGATCTGTCTAACCTGAAACAGATTGTTTTGTCTGCATGGGAACTTCTGTAGATTTGATTAACACTACACTGTCAAGTCTTTGGGGTCAGGGCAGATTGTATTAGAAGCATGACAAGTAGTTAATGAATTTGCATTGACTAATCCATACAAAGCTAAAGATTTTTCTGTCAAGATTAATGTCCAAAAAGAGTAGGACACACTATTTGATACATTATCTTACACTGAATCATACTGTTATTGGACATAAGATTAAGGAACTATGTTATTTTGTCTTATTCCATAGCTGTACAACTGGGTTTTGCTGTGACACTGATGTATAGTCATTGCTTTAAGAATTCATTTAATCATCAGTAATGTCCTGCTGTAATTCCTCTGTATATGGTGTGTACTGGCAGTTACAGGGTAAGTGCCGAGTCTTGCAAACATTCCCTTTCTAATAGTTCCTGCTGTGTAACCATTCTGAATGCAACATGGACTCAGAGATGCTTGGTCCAGCTTTTGATCTGTGCCTTCAGTTTGAACTGAAGTGTCCAAAAACCTGGTGATGAAACACTTCCAGCTTTCAGATGCTGTCTAGATGTAACGTGATCAAAAGGGTTGCTGTTCCTTAAAATTGTAGTCGCCTAACTGAAATGAATACTCAGTGATTCTGTGAAATCTCAAGAGGGAGAATTTGGTGAAAAGAATTGCTGGAATGCTTTTTCCAGGGAAATTGGACATGTTATTCTTGTCAAAATGGTAAGAAGTGACAGGCTAAACTCTGGGTCTTGAAGAAGAGAAAAGGATTAAGAAAGATGTCGTATCAAATTTTGAATAGAATTCCAGAGCTTAGGCAAAATAAGCAAGAGAATAAAGGTAGCATCTTTTTCATAAGAGGTGTTCATTTAAATACTGATGTAGAAATTACAGTCCACAGTAACAGCAATAAATGCAGGAAGAGAGCACAGAGAGGAGACATAGGACAAGATATATTCCTTGTACATTTCTTTTAAATGTGACTGTTTTGTTTAGGACTAAACCACATAAAAGTTTACTTAAAGAAAAAGTCTTTCAAATTCTTAGTTTACATCTTCAGTAGATCCAGGAATGTCTATAGGAATGTCCATGTAAACAAAACCAGATTCCCCAAAAATAAACTGAAGCGATTGTCACTAGAGAGCAAGCAAGGAGACACACAGCCAGTCCAGTAAAGCAGTAGTAGTGGCAGTGGCTGTTTATTATTACACCCCCTTTATACATGGTAAGAACCCATCAGGTGTTCAACCACCCCCTGAGATGATAGGCTGAAGCCGCAAAACACCCAGTTCCAAAACACTTGGTCTCAATCAAAACATCTCAGGACAAACACCAGATGTTTAAGCATTATCTGCTTGTTTTGCATAGTTCGTATGGGAAAGGAGAATTTCTCAAAGACTGTCAGCCACAAATTACTGTGTTCAAATTAAATATCAAGGCAAAACACCTTTCTTAGCAACGACGGGGGTGGTTTTGTTACTTTTTCAGTTAAATATAGAAGATAATATCTTGATCATTCTTTGAGAATATTTCTTAAGGAAAAACATGAATTATATGGATTGCAAGGTATCTTAATATTTAGAATGAGGACACTGGGTTTATGGTAGTTTAAATGAAAAAGACATTCAGTTCTTAGTAATGGTCCAAAAGAATAGCGTATTAGGATTTACCAGGGAAAGATTAGAAAGCAAACTGAGAAATTATAATACTGCTGTACAAATTAATCTTATACCTGCATTTTTAACACCGTTTGCAGTGTCAATTTTTTCAGTTTTAAAAAAGATGAAGTAGAACTTAGGGAAACTGCAGAACAAAAAACCAAGAAACAAGGTCTACATGGATGATGTCAGGGATGGAACCATTTCCATGTGGGCTAAAAATGAAACTGGGTGGGAATTTTCAACTTGTAATGGGAGAAATTAAAAGATGTGCAGAGAGAAGAATGTGAAAGAAGCTTGTCAAGTTGTTCCAGACATAGAAAGATGAGTAATTATTCACTTCTCCTACCAATATGAAACTAAAGTTGCATCAAATGAAAATAATGAGTAAACAAAAATTTTTTCTGTTCACAAAGCAAACTTAAGTTGTGAAACTCCTTTGCCACAGGCCATTGCAACTGCTTACACGATATATAGTTTCTGAAAACATCCTGATAGCAAGAAAGAAAAGTTTTTGGAATTCTATGAAGTTCTAAGATGATGCCTCTAGAGCAGGGATTTGTTGGAGGTTGTATTTGTGCAGCATTTTGTGAGAACTAGTAGTGGACATCTAAAAAAAGTAGGTTCAGATACTATGAAGAGATATCTGTAACAAAGGCCTCATGTTTTCCCTTTTTAGGAGATTGCTCAATCTTTTAATTCAAATAGTTAAGTTGCTCTTTGGGAAACATTTTGTTGTCTGAGGCCCAGGTCTAGTTTACCATATATATGCATTGATTCCACAGGAAATGCTTAACAACATCTAAAAAGCTTCAGTGGGTTCCATGCTGCTTAAAAGTATCCAGAAAAATAATATGAAAATATAAAGGCTAAAAATTAGTTCATGAAAAATATTGGCCTACAAGATAAGAGCTACAGAAGGTTGCAAATTAACATTTATGACACGTAGTTCAAAAATGGAGAATGCTAAATATGATTTACCTTGCTAGTAAAGCTGTTGGCTGTGTGGATTACATTCATCATTATCACTTATTACAGCCACCTCAAGGTGAATGGCACAGGCTGACACCAACCATTTGGTTCCTTAGGTAAATATGATCATAGACTTCTCATAAATAGTACTCATTTATGTCTCCAGCCTTCTTATTTTTGATCAACTCTCTGCTGTAAATACCACTTGCCTACTTCTGTACCAGATGGTACATCACAGTGCTTTTAAGTATTGTATTTAAGTGCTTTCACAGCTGCTGCAATTTTTATATCTGTGAACAGATCTCTATAAGTGGGATAAATTAAATGGTAACTATGTCTTCAGAGTGAACTTCACCACCTCCATTAGTCAAGACTGTCCTTTAGACTCTTTATACGTGTGTCCTCCTCAGTTTCTCTGTGCAGTTCATCCACGCCAAATGTTTCTCTTTATATTGTCTAAATCTTAAAATGTTGGGAGGTTTTTTTGTTTCACCCAATTGCATGTTTACTTTATTAAGTCATTGTTTGTGAACCTCTTTCTTCCTCTGCCATACTTTTTACTTTTTGTGTTAGGTGTGTTTGATATTCAACTAAAATAATATTCTCTGCAAATCTGAAGTGTCATCTATAGCAGTGTACAGGTTTAAAACTTATTTAAAATAATTTTACAGGTTACTGTTTTGGGGGAGTGCAAGGAGAGTGAACTTTAGTCGTGAAATTCAGAAAACTTCTCAATTAGTCTCTTGGGCTATTCAGAAATCTTGGGTATTCTTCCTTTGCTAGTCTGCTCTTTCTGTGATTCTATAGCTATTTCTTTACAAGAAGACAAAAATTTGTGTAATGAGCATTGTGATCTGTCAGATTATTACAGATTACGTTACTATCTGCATTCTTTTAAGACATAACTAAAATTGAGGCCAAAGAGGTAATTGTAATGGTGCACCATTAAAATTCTGGGAGCTGTAAGGGGGAAGGAACACAGAGGTCTAGTGGTGGCAACAGTTTTTATGGAAGTAAGGCACCACTTAGCTTTGCCATCACATTCAGAAACTTATTTCTTACATAGATCTGTAGTAGCTAAATATCCTTCAAGGATATTTGATTTCCAGCTATAAAAGTGTTGTGGTTGGTGAATAATCACTTAGGCATAAAATCATATCCATACCTTACTCTAGTGTGGTACAGCATCTGGCATACTGGAACACAGGAAGAATGAATCCAGGAGCACTGTATTATTGTGCCCTGTAATGAGTCACACAGTGGTGCTAGTGATGCAGGCTCTAGTTCCCACATCCCTCCCATACCTGCTCCGTCAAAAGCTCTCTGTAGCTAAAAACATCTTTAACTCAATGTCTATTATGTGGTGCAGACTATTTGTGATTTTGTTTTAAGAAACAGGTGAAGAGACTCTTACAGCTTTCCTATATTGAAAGCCATTATCCTATGCATTAAAGAAAAGCATGCATTTGTATTGCTGCTTGTTTTCCTTCCTCCCCCC
>VZRZ01007062.1:364843-377260 GCA_013398175.1 Climacteris rufus
TTATCCAGCAGTAAGAAAATAGGGTAAGTCTGGGTTAGATGTCCTGAAACTATAAAAATACAACTGAAAACCTCCTTTGGTATACCCACCTGGCCATGGTGCAGTGAAAAGGAAGAGTCCATTTTGTTTCAGAGCTTTTGTCTGCAGCTGCCTTACTTCTTGACATAGCAAATTGCTTGTTAGCCCCACAGACCAATGGTTAGAACACAGTTGTGAACATATTAACAGATGACTGTGGATGTTTTAAACTCTTATTAGATCTAATTTAAATGGAGTAAGGTAATGCGATACTTCTCAAAACTGCATTTGTTCTCTAGTTCCAGCCACTGCAATCACTTGTTAGCTGACTCATTAGGATGACCCATGGCAAAACTGTAGCAATGCAGAATGTAATCAGCTGGTCAGTAAATAAAAACTCTTGTTAATCAGTCTTGTGGCTTTGCAGGTTGCTTTGTCTTTAGAAGAAGCATCCTTGTAAGGAAGCTAGTGTGGTGCTGGAATAGATGACAGCAGAGCTAGGAGAATCTGCTGGAAGTCTTTAGCAATTACCTAGACCAAGATACAGCTGACCATTTACAACAGTCTGCTTTGTAAAGAAGCATGGGCAGTTCTTACTATGGAAACTGGGGCATTCATCAACACAAAAATATTAGAAACCTCCCTAAAATCTTTCTTTGCTCTACTACCTTACTAGTTTCATACTGTGTCAGATTAGCACTACATAGGTTTAGGTCCGGTGAACAACGGAGAAAACGACAAACTTGTCATAACATGTAAGGGGTCATAAAACAGTTCACTACTGTAGAGTCACTCTCTTTTGCAGAGTTCTCACTGTGCTGGGTGCTTGCATAGTAACCATCTGGGGGTCTGTGCATTAGTGTGCAAGGACATGTGAAAAGAGGCATACAGGAAAGGTACCAGGTCCTTTTAAAAGGTAATGGAGTTGTTTTCTGTTTTCAGGCATATACCAAATAGATATTCTCAGCTATTAAAGAATATTAAAGTTATTAATGAATAGCTGATACTGCATTGATTGGTACAGTACTGATCTCTTTAAAAGCATCAGAAGTGTCTGTGCACTGGTGGAAGTGCATGCACTTGCAGTGTATGCGTTAAATGAACTGGAACATTTTCTGCTGAGATTCTCAACAGAAGAAAAGCACTAAAGCTGCTGTTGAATACAAGTTGGTCTGGCTAACCTCCAGAGAGCTAGAATCAGTCTCTGGGTCACTGTTCAGGAAGAGCTGAATACTGTCAGACTAAAATTGATTTAAGGTCAGAGGCAGACAATTCTGTAGGCTTTGTGAACCATTCAAGTCCATTAAAAAGCAACAGTTTACACACTAAGGATTTTTGTCTTTCTTTGGGATTTATTTAGCCAACAGGTCTCCATGCTTGCAGCCAATGGTGAAGCAAATACATGACTGTCCACATTTTTTAGACTTGCTGTAAATTATATAAGGACTTTAGGGTAGGCACTACTTTTGTTAGCGTGGTCCATCATTAGTGTCCCACAGCACTGTTATATCTCAAATGAAAAAATTGAAAGAATCCTGCATTTACATGTACAGCATCTTTGCAAAGCAACCTCTGTAACATTGTGACTAGGGGTTCTGAGGAAAAAAAAAGGGTGACACATCTTCATGGCACGTCAGAAAGCTACTGAGGATCACATTCAAGAAATTTGCTTGGTGCAAATGGGAATGGTGAAGGAATAATTTTTTTTAAATTGAATTATGGGTTGTCAGACTGTTTTCCTAGTTCAGTGAAGATCTTATCCTGCAACTAAATAACCACATTTTTGGTAGTAGTTCATTAATATCATCAGAATGGGCTTATTTCTGTTGACTCAAACTCCTCTTAATCAGAAGGATTTTTTAAAAATTTTCTTGATTTTATTGTATTTTACTTTGCTTCAAAGGCGTTTTATTTATAGTAATTATTTAATGACTTGTTGAAGATCGTGGAATACACCATACATTCAGTAGCTGTGGTATGCAGTGTTGCATGTCAGGAGTGCATACAAAGATATTGGTAGAAAATAATTATGTGGATTTGACCACTTGACAGCAAACTGTAATGAATCTAGCAAAAACTCCATTGTAGATCTTACTAGATTTTAGATACATCATGACTTATGTTAAAAAGAATAGAAGAGGATTTAATAGTAGTGCTGTGTAACTAGAAGAATGAAAAAATTTCAAGTGAATGCTTATTCAGTTGCAGTTTTATTTTACTGTCTAAAACTAGGTGGTTGGTGTATTTTTCAGAGTTAAATGATTGTGCTGGCTTCCACCATGTTTTAATTGCATGGCCTTTATTCTCCTGGCACATTGTGATGAAATGGTATTGTTAATCTAGGCTGAGATTCTTCTCTTGTGTACAACTTGTCATACTTAATGTGAATGAACCAATGCAAGAGAAAGCTATTTTAATTGTGTTCTCCTTTCCTGATGAGATTTTGGTTCCAGAAGTGTATCAAAGTCAGAATCCCAAATACTTAAATTCACTACCTCTCACTTTATATAAAGTTTCATCATATAACTCTAAAAAGAAGATTCAATTTTATTTTTATTAGACTCAGGTTTTTAAACTGTAATTGACTCTGTGGGTAATTTGTAGAGATAGGTACAGAATTTATGCAAACCAAGAAAAAAATGAAAATACTTGTTTTCTAGTGGAAGTCTATATTACTGATACTTATGTGAACATATGCTTTTGTATACAAACATGGTGAACTTCTATCAGTTTAGTTGCTCTTCTACTGTCTGAATAGTGATTCAAGAGGGGAGCACATTTCTCTTGCTCCATTGAGGGAGTTAGCTGCTGCTTTTCATCAGTTCACACAAACTGCCAAAACCAGTCTGCCTTGCCCTCTTACATCTAATGCACTTTCACTATAAACTCTGGGGATTACACCAAGCTTTTATAACTGGCAGCATGGCCTTGCAAGGGATGAAGGCAAGGCAAGAAAAAAAGATATTAAAGCTTCTTACTAGGACAACAGGACCATCACTCATCATCAGAGCTGTCCTTGTGAAACGTTGATACTTCCAGCAGTCCTTGGAAAGTCATACTTCGCCACTAAATGGAAAACAGCAATTATGCTCTGATGGATGTTCAAGATTACAGTATTTCTTATTCCCAATTTTTACAGCTTCAAATAAATGTCTCCCTTGTTTCTCGCTGTCTTACTGCTCCCAAAGAATACATTCACAAGTGAAGAAGTCTAGACATGTGAGAGCTAGATTATCAGTGTTATGTCTTTTTCTACTATCACAAGAAGTCAATACTTCATTTACATTTCTTTCCTCTGAAACCTCAATCTCCTTCATGGTCTCCATTTTCTGAATTTTAGAATCAGGGTGATCTTTCCAGCTTGTCTGTTTACCTTTGAACAAACTCCTCTTTGTCTAATCTTGCAGGTTTTCCTTCAAAGTTGCTTATAATCCTCAATTGATGCTTCTGTTTTATTTTGTGACTAAAACCTTGTTGCAAAATGCTACTGTCCTCATAGAGACAGATTGCTACAGCTCCTGCTACACACACAAAATTTTCTATTCTTTAGCCCATCCTTTGACATTTTTCTACCTCAACTTTACTGATTGCTCGAGGAAAAAAATGTCAATATGTAGACATTTGAACACCTTAGATTTTTAGGTCCTGCTTATATTTTTGACTAGACTAAAATCATAGATAGTTATAGGCTGTGTGCTGTATTTATTTATTAATCCTTAGGTTCTTCCCTCTTAGACCGGTATTGAGAGACTGAAGTGAGATCTTTAAATTATGTATAGAATGCATGGGAAATGTTAAGAACCTCATTATGGCACCTATAGCAGATACCCCACAGAGTGGGAACACAAGGATATAGGAAATTCAGAGGAGTGCCTGACTTACATGGAGATACTCATGTCCATTAGGAGTATGCAAATCTTTGTAAAGATACCTGTATCCCTACAGGAAAAGTAGAGTCTTAAATCCTTTCTAGGTTGTAAAGTAAGAGCACGTCTTTAAAATTATGTGCATCCCAAACGGGAAGCTGGAGCTTCAAAACTGCTATTTCCACCTTCATAAAACTTACTGGTTCCCTACCAGGATCTCCCAGCCATTAGTTCTGCACAGGCATTTCTGGCCTGGGGTACCCTCCTGGCCTGACACCACCCGTTTTGCATTTGTTGGTGGACTCAGTGAACATGATCCTTCAGTCCTAAGGTATAATGGTCACATAAAGCAGAAGGTGTAAGGTTTCAGTTGCAGAGTTCTGCAGAAATTATCCTGTAGAGTAGGCAGGTAAAGAAATTTTTCCTTGCTGATTGTTATGAAAAGTGAAGAGATGTGAAAAACTAAAACAAAACCATGGATAAAACCCTTGACTGTTCTCTTCTAATTAAGTAATTTGTTGAACTATTCAATTTCACAAGCCATAGAAATTTTGATACAACCCGTAAGTGTAAAAAATAATTTTTTATCTCAAAGGGAACCCCTTTGTAGGTATGATCTGCAGAAGAATCCAGCTATCAGATTTTGGGTCCTACATATTCCACAGGTTCAGATGAATTGGCTGTAGCTGAAATGGTGGTAGTTTCCAACAACTGTGTACATGTATAAAATCATGGTATATTGAAAAAAACAATAGTTACACCATATTTGAGGCTTTGTTCATTTTTTAAAATTTTTGTTATTTTTAGTGGCCTCTGTTAACATCTCATGATAGACTTATAAACAAATATCAAAAGTATGTAATGACATAGAATTGGGATCATGGTGAGAGCAGGGCATGGGTTTAAAATGTCAGTGCTTATGCAGAGTGATTTTGAGCACCATGCAGGACTGATTGCAGGACAGCATTGGTTGGATTTGCCTGTCTGAATTGTTGCAGTAATGTGACAAAAAATAAGCACAAGTTAATATGAACTCTACAATTTCCCATTAAACAGGTGACAAATTTTCTCCTTTGGTATTGTAGCAACCTTTTCCAAATGTGGATTTGATGGTGGTGATTTCCTTTTTGTTTACTAGTTTTACACCAGTGGATTATCTCCTGATTTATATTACTGAAAGTCAGAAGACTAATTTGTTATAAAAATAATTTGTTATAAAAATAAATTATTTTTAACTTTCCTCTTATTTGTATTTATTCCATGTGACATATTGTCCTTTTCAGTAATTTTAAAATTTCTTCTTCTTTTAGCCTTACACATGTATTTATCAATAGATGACTCGTTTGTCCAGAGGCACTGGAAAAATAGCTAGAAAACTTCTATGTAAAAGACCACTGGATTTCCCTTTCCCACAAACAGTTTAAAACACGAGAAAAGAATGAGTGAGAATAAAATGCTGAAAAAGATACACAAATGGATCTCTGTAATGGTCTCTTAACATTTACCAGATAATAGAGCTGTTAGATCCACATTAGATCATGCTTCCTTGTTAGTAGTCGCTACAATCTGTCTGCTGTCATGACATCATGTATTGAGAGTTCGTTTAATATATATTTTCTAAAAGTCTATGTTGCTACTCAGGTTTCTATTTCTATTCTTGCCTAGTAAGCAACATCCATTTTCTCCTTGTATTGCACTTTCCTTTTGCCTACTTTATTGACTTAATGCCTTTATCAGAATCAGCACAGCTTTTAATGTAACTAGTAAGCCTGTCATTAGGGACTTGATGGAAGCCTTCCTCAAATTGTAAATAAATTATACTTTATGTACGGCCATTATCATCTTTCTCTAGGGGTTTCAATGGCTCCAAGCTTTTGTGGTATAGACCATATCCCTTCAGGATATTTCCCTTCAGGCATGATACGCTGGTTATAGTCATTACAATATTACTTTGATTATTCTCTAAATTACCCCTCATTACTGTACATTTTCTTTGCTTTTCTCATTACAGATGTAAACATTGTGTCTGTTGTGTTTTCAGTCATCCTTCCATTCAAGTTCTTAATATACAGCTTCTCTCAGTGATTTTTGATGGGCTAAAAAAACCAATATTTCTGGCTGTGTATATGAAGTCTAAAAATACAGAGAATTCAGAACATGGTTTCTTATTTAATTTAGTGTGATTAAGTAACTTATTAGTCACAATAGTATATTAAAAGGCATCTTGATGGCTCTTTAGAGAAGTATTGTAAAGAAGGTCTTGCTCTCCATCTTGATTGTCAACTGACCTGGGCTCTATCAAAGCTATAATAAGAGAAGTAAATTCCAGAGGGGAAGGGCTTTTGCTAAGAATTTCCTGTCAGCATCCCCTGACATTTATGTTTAGGGACTCAAGTGTTGCAGCTGACCTCAGCTGTCATAGTGGAACACAAGAGGAGAAGTAGGTTACTTAATTACAGTCATTCAAAACTTTGCTGATGCTTAACAAGTTCTCTGTTATGACTCCCATTGGGTTACATGATTTCATGGACATGAATACTATTGTCCATTACATCACATCCTATGGGTGCATGTGAGGATTTATTATGGAGAGTAAAATTTGTACAACAGCATCTTAAGATGACATATTCAGAAAATTCTTATGACCTTAATGACTTCATTTTTAAGTCTCTTAAGACATATGGTCCTAGTATACACACATAACAGATACAATACATAACAATGTATTTCTGTCAGTACAAATCCGTACAACAGAAGAACTCTTGAAGATTCACAGAAACTTGAAAATTTTCTCCATTTGAAAAGATTTTCATTCTTCAGTGCCTTTAACAGTCTGAAGACCATTTGTGAGTGTAAAGTGTTCCTTTTATCATCCCTTTTCATAAGCTCATATATTAATCTTCACTTCCAGCAATCTTTTCACTCACTGTTGACATAGAATGTAATTTATAGTCTGTTTCCACAGAAAACATTTATCTTGTATTGAAATTTGTGCTCTGAAGGACTCATGAAAACAGATTTGTGAGTAAATTTCCTCTTCATTTTGAGGACTTTTTTTTTATAAAATTCACTGGAACTACCATTTTTCTATGAAGCAGAATGAATAACATTATTGCTCCTATACACTTTCCACACCCCGGCACCGGTTCCTACCAAGTGCTTGATGGTGTTGAAATTACTCAGGAGCATTAGCCATACTTTAAGAAAGAAACCTGGCACTGTGTGAAATTTTAACATTATTGTTCTAATGCTGATAAGTCCCATTTTGGGTGTCAGACCACAAAGCTCAAAGCCTTTTAACAGTAACAGCTAATTACTGAGATGATCTTTCCTCCTTAGTGCATGGGCAGTCAATAAGCAACAGTGGTGGTCATGGAAACAGAGTCCACATTTATCCATGAGATAGTATTTAGTTGTCTGAACCATTTCACCAGCTGATGAAACTTCTCCTCTAAGCAAAGCTGGAAGCTTTGAAGGATGAAGGTACACCTTCATCAGCATCAAAGACTTCTATGTGTTATCCTTTTGTTGTTTTGTTGATTTGTTATATGTGGCTAAAACCAGGATGTTGATGATTTAAATTATGTCATACTAAGAAATACTAAAACAGATCTGGTATACTTTTCCACCCTCTTTCAGTGAAGGACAAAGAAAATACTTGAATCCTTTTTATTCTTAAAGATCAGTATTTTAGTTGTTTTGGTTTTTTTTTTTAACTGGCTACATGTAGCATCCAACTACCTTTCGTTAGACACTGTGTAGTGTAGTAAACGACTTAGTATGTCGTTTAGGTTGAATATCAAGCTGAAGAGAGCCATAGACTACTTCTTTGTCTTGTTTGCTCTTTCTTGCAAGTTTCCTGAAAGGATATTCTAAGAAAATTTTAAGTTTACTTAATAAAAAAAAAAAACTACTTGTTGATAAAATCTATTTGCTTTATTATAGGGAATCTAGCTAAAAGAGACTATTAAATGCTTACACATACATAGACATTTATACATGTGTGTTTAAAGAAAATGGTCATTTAGAGACCTTGGTCAGTGACTTCAAGGTACAAATTGACAAGTTTGAAATACAAGTCTAGAACCGGGGTTTCTGAAGCAATAATATACTCAAAATGATTGAGAACTGGCTGAACAACAAATCCCAGAAAATCGTAATCTGTTGTAAGGGTCTAGCCAGAGAACTGTCACTAGTGGTGTTCCCCAAGGTTCAGTGCTGGGTCTAGTATTGTTTGACTTATTCAGCTATGACTTGGGTGAAGGGGCAGAGGCATCCTCTGCAAGTTCACTGGTGACACAAAGCTGGGAGGAATGGTTGATGCCCCGGAGAGCTGTGCAGCCTCACAAAGGACCTCATCTAGTTGGAGTGATGGGAAGAGCAGGACCATCTGAAATTCAACAAAGGCAAGTGCAGGGTCCTTCACCTGGGGAGGAATAACCTCATGGACCAGGGAAGGTTGGGGGCTGATCTGCTGGGAAACAGCTCTGCAGAGAAGGACCTGGGCATCCTAGTGTCCATGGTCCAGCAGTGTGTCCTGCTGACCAAGAAAGACAAGAGTATCCTGGGGATACTAGGAAGAACATTGCCAGCAGGTCAAGGCAGCTGACCCTGCCCCTCTGCTCAGCCCTAGTGAGGTGCATCTGGAAGGTTGTGTCCAGTTCTGGGCTTCTCAGTACCAGAGAGACACAGAGCTCCTGGAGTGGGTCTTGCAGCAGGTGACAAAGATGATTAGGATTGAAGTGTCTCTCTTATGAGGTAAGGCTGAGGGAGCTGGGCCTGTTCAGCTTCAAGAAGAGACAACTGAGAAGGGACTTTATCAGTGTCTCTAAGTATCTGAAGGGGGGCATCAGAAAATGGCTCTGCTCAGTGGTGCCAGGCAATAAGGCTGAGACAAGAGGCAATGGGCAGAAACTGTTGCACAGGAAGTTCTATCTGAACATAAGGAAGAATTTCTTTACTGTGTGAGCAACCATACAGTGGAACAGATTGCCCAGAGAGGGTGTGGAATCTCCGTCACTGGAGATATTCAAGAAATGTCTGGATACAATCCTGTGCCATGTGGTCTGGGATGGCCCTGTCTGAACAGGGAGGTGGGACCAGATTCACCCACTGTGATCCCTTCTAACCTTGCCCATTCCATGATTCTGTGATACTATGATTTTTGCTAGGAGTGTTAAAACCTCCAAAGTAAATTCACTATTTTAAAGAAGGCATATGCAAATATCCTTAAATTCTACCTTCAAAACAAAGTACTTTTCCTTTACACTGAACAACTAATTCTAGGTTTACCCAAGAGAGGCCTGAGGCTTTAGCCTCCAGGACCTTTCTTTTTGTTAAGATATCACCCTCAAAGTATCAGTTGTGGCTTTGAAGGAATTATGTACTACAGATTTTTAAAAAAATTAATTTTAATATTTTAAATTGCAGCAATGCTTTGACAAGAACTTTAAATTGGTATATGTAAAGCATCAGGCCAAGAAATACAATGCTCACAAAATTCTTCTCCAACAGGCATTCTCTTCCCTTTTTTTTAGTTTCTGCTTGATTTTTGAGGGGATTGTTTAGCAATAATTGCAACCTTTATCTACATACAAATGTCATAAAATCTATATATCCTTTCTCACTAACTCTTGTAGTTGGTGATTGCACCATTTAAATTAAAATTAAATATTGTCTCATGATCGAGACAGTAATTGTCATCACTGATGATTATGAACTACCTGCCTAACAATCAGGAAATGACTCAATTTAGATGTTATGCTTGTTATAAACCTGAAAGAAAAGCCTCTTCCTAATTGTGTCTCAAGATTTGTATAGTATCACAAATAAAAGTTTCCATTTTCTAGGAGTAATGCTTAATGGGAAAATACTACTTAATTTTAAGAAAATCACCTTTCTCTTTTCAGTTGTTGGAAGTTTTTCTTTTAGAATGGTCTACCATCAGGTCAGCTTTAATTTGCATGTAGAAAAAGATCATTTTACCTCATTATTTTTTGGCTAACTTGAAATGGAGTTTCAATCATCATATAAAATGAGAGAGCTCTTAGTCATGTTTCAGAATTAATATATAAAATCCTGTCTTTCTCCAGTGTTCTTTGTCATGTGTGCATGTACTCTTGGATTAGAAGTAATTCAAGATTAGTGAAACATGGTCAGATTGATTAACAACTGACAATTAAATCATTCCCCTGTGGAAGACCTTAATACTTTTTAATTCTTGCTATTGGGTTGTATAGATCTAGTACCTATTACCCAGGCTGCCACGAGGGACAAAGGAAATAGTGTTAGCTGTTCTTTGTCAAACTCTGGGACAGCATACTGGGACACTATGGACAGGGTATTGTCAACGTCTATGATTTTATCAAGAAAATCTTTTATACAAAGCATCAAAATAATAATATATGGTCCTCTATATCTGTGGAAATTCCATGCCACAATGTTAAATTTCTTCTCAACTAACAGATTTTTACTTTGCCTGAAAGCAAACTGCACAGACATACTGATATGTATGTGCTTTACCCAATTATGTAAAATTGAACTCTGAAGTGAACCTTTTGTGCAACATAAACTAACAAAGGTAAGAGTGTAATTGTCAACTGGTGTGGAGAAATACACAATATAAAAATTAATATTGAAAGAACTAAAGTGAGCATTGCATGTATGAATACGTATGATACACCAGTATCAATTGTTTAGAGCTCAGAATGACAACTTCAGGAGGAAGTCTAAGCTTATGTATTTTCTGTCTAAGGCTTGCTTTTACTGCAATTGTTAGTGGGAATCCACACTTAAAAGCTTGTCTTTTGCTATTTGAGATCATGTGAGTGTGCAACTGTTTCAAAATTGTCACTGCCTTTTAAATAAAACCAGAATCAAGCACTGAAATATTTAAATGTATTCTATATTTTCTAAGTTGTGCAGTTACAGTTCAAAGCCTGCTAGATTTGAGACATAGTGATAAAAGTCTCTGTTGCATGCAGCACAGCAATCACTGTGGCAGCACTGCAAACTTTCCCTGTCTGATCTGTCAACCTCTGGAAGGCATGATGCTCAGCAGCTGATAAAGTGCTTTATGCTGAAACCAAAATTATGGGTTCTAATGAACCTCAGAAATGCTGCTGTCTTTGAAATGTGACTCCCTGTCCAGTGAGAATTGGGCTGTTTTCACAGTATTGAACAGCCACTGGATGATAATGACCTTCAATAGCTACAGCTTGGGGCTAGATTTGAGTTTGATACTAAGAGGTGAAAAGCTTTCAAACTCAGAACCCGTCCCTTGAGCTATTTAGTCCTTCCAATGACTTATGTCTTGGTAAACACAAATCCCCTTTGTCCTAATCATGCTTGTTGCTCTGCGACAGGTTTTCTACAGGCTTTGTATCATATTTTTGCAGTAGATTTTCTGTAGTTTTGGACCCTATTCTGTTCTCATTCACGTCATCTGATGTATGCTCTTGCAATGATGGTTTGCTTCAAAGTCCACCAACATCAATTAACTGTGGCTTTGCTGGGTTTTGAGGCTTCAGTGAAAAGAATTTGGGCAGCTGCATATTTCTTTGTCATTTTCCTTGGTGCAATCCAAAGCTCAAGCTCAATGGTGTGGTGCATATTTATCAGAAACCTCATGGGTTCAAGTCAACTTTGTTGCCAAGATTGTGGGTAAAAGTCCATCTTTAAGGAAATATGTGAATGAGGGGAATAAAGACAGATAACCTCTCAGTTTTACTAACAACTCTGATTTTCTCTTTAACATAGAGAAAACCTTCTGCCCAGGATTCTTCTTTCGTCCTCGTCACTTCTGTTTTACTCTTGATTGAGTAGGTCAGTAATGTAAACTGATAAACTGCTGAGAAACATGATGTGGACATGAGGATTTTCATCAAGCTTATCATTTTAGAATGGCCTCAGGTGAAAAACATGTATACCTACATGCTTGTACAAGTTTGCTCTATACTGAATATTTGTTAAACATTTTCATGATAGCTATAAAACAATAAGGTACCTATGGTAGCCCTGCCTTTTGGGGAATACTGTGACAGTGAATTCACATTACAAGCTACAGCTCTAAAACATTTTTAAAGTAATGCTCTTATTGACTACATCCTTTCCTTACCTGGAGCAGCACCCACATGTGTAAGGTTTTTTTTCCTTAAACATTTCCTTTGAAAATTTTTTCAGTTGTGTTTTTCTTTTTTTTTTTTTTTTGAAACCACTATTTGATTGTTACTGTGTTTAGACCATACCTTGTCTCTGCACATTTACTCATTCAACATAGTGTCCTTTTGCAAAGAAATTAATTCAAATCCAT
The DNA here is from genome assembly GCA_013398175.1 of Climacteris rufus. Lineage (NCBI taxonomy): Eukaryota > Metazoa > Chordata > Aves > Passeriformes > Climacteridae > Climacteris > Climacteris rufus. The sequence goes on from VZRZ01007062.1 coordinate 377,039, forward strand.
TCAAATATAGCTTGGCTTGGAATACATGTTTACAATGTACTTGGTTGTAAAGACCCTAGTAGACTGCAAGCTTTATCAAACTGAGAATATAAAGCATAAAACCTTGTGTGCCTTTGTTGTTGTTCTTTAATTCTGTTAATCGCCCTAGGTAAAGATTAGCTGCTGTTGTCAATTTAATTCAGCTTCAAACAAAGCAACAAGGTCACTTTTTTTTTTTTTTTT
>VZRZ01007062.1:377320-397118 GCA_013398175.1 Climacteris rufus
CAAACAGGATTGAGTTGTCATGTAGTTCTAATAGGCAGCACAGGGAATCATTAGTCCACCTCAGCTCCCTGACTGATGGGCATTTCACTTCAGTCATCTGACTGAGCACTAGTGGCCCACTACTATTGACACTGTGTCAGAGCTGAGAGAAGATGCCTTAATCGGCTCAGACACTCTCTGCATTGATTTGACAAGTTGCTGTAATGACCTTCTTGTTTTTCTGAAGGATTACTGTTTACCCAGGGAGGTGCTGCTGAACACATGTGCTGCATTGTCATGGAAACTATTATTGTTGCATCTTGATCCCATTAATGCTGTGGTGTGTGACACTGATATGAGACACTGAATATTTCAATGAGGTATATTCCACCTCAATAATATTAATCACTGACAATTCATTAGGCTTACAAAATTTACAGGTAGTTCTGTGTAGCTTGGCCACCAGCAGCTAAAGGGCTGTGGCTGCTTAGGGCACTTTCCTGCCTTGATTTAATATTTTATGGCCCAGGTAGCTTTTTTACTTTGAAGGAAGAAAGTGCCACTGTTTATTTCGTTTGTTTTCTTTTCTAATTTTTGATCTTTGACTTAGGTAGCTTGCCAGTAATTTAGGATGATTCTGGTTGAAGAAAGAAATAAGAAAACCAAGATGGGAAGAAAAAACCCTCATACTTGAGACATATATATCCATAAGGAAAAGCAGTATTTTGGAGAGAAGAGTGTTAGGTGATATATGGAACATTTTCTTCATCATGTTGAAAGTGTAGCAGCCTGTAACTAATATTTTTTCCCTCTTTCCTTGTAGCTTTAGGCTAATGGCAAGTGGAAGACATATCTCACAGCTCACGATTCTAAATTCTCCCTTGTTCAGTGAAAGCATATTTTTCTCAGCCATTTCCTTCTTGTGTTTGGTATATTGAATGTGTGATCTTTGCTGTCTCCAGAAATTAGTTTCTTAGTACACTGCATTTGGTTGAAATAAGCATGATTCCAGCAGTGATTTAGGAAAAAAAAAAGAGTGAAAAAGAGCCACTGATATGAAGCAAATAATTCTATCAGGTTAGAAGACAATATAGCTATGTCCTTGGAAAAGGTAGTATAGCAGGCTCTCTTGCAGGCTAGGTCTGATGATTAAGCTGCGACAAAAGTGGTTATTCTGACAAATTTGAGCAATTTCCTGTACATTGATTTTTGATGAGAAGAAAAGAAAATCTTTGAAGTTTTTTTTGTGTGAAGAATCATCTTTCACACACAGTTTAGTAATTGGGAAATGTTGTTTGAAAACATGTCAATACAGGCAGAGCTCTTATCTAGTGCCCATGGCCTGCGAATAAAAGAATGGTGCTATAGAAGTAGCACTTTGTGAAAAGGGGGTTTCATTTGACAATTATGAATTATTTCAGTTTTACTCTTCACTCTTCATCTTAGAGTGTTGCGTGGCTATGCAGGCTTAGGACCTATTACATTGTAAGAAATTTGACTGAAGGAGATGTTGAAATCAGTGCCTGGCTGCAGTAACACCTACCATTTCTCTCCATTCAATCCAATACACAATCATCCAATCATCAGCTAATAGTTTAGGTTATTGACAGATGTGTCTTATTGACTTCCTTGTTTAACCTAATAAATAATGAAATGATTTTCACAGTATTTGAGGAAGTACTGAGTAATATTTCCTGCACTATGCAATCAGTTTTTATCTGATCACAGTGTCATTAATATTTCTGCTTTGATTCTAAATTATCTTGGCAAGGTATTGCCAGAGTATCTTAGTGCTTCATTCATAGGCTACTGAATGCTCTTTCTGGCATTTGCCTTTGAGAAAGATGTGCAAAAATCACAGTCTTTGAAAGATTTATGTCTCAGAACACAAACTAGGAAGGTTTTCCAGTAACATAATCTGAAACAAAAAATGCAAACAACTGAAGTTTTTTCCATTGATTAACTATTTCACATGCTGTACTATGGTTTTGATTATCTTATTCTTTCAATGGAGAGGAATAAATACTTCACAAATATAGAATGTCCCAAATTCTTTTGAGAAGAGGTATTATTTAGAGGCAGAATATGTGCTCCTGTATTTGCTTTTATAGTTATTTCTTGTTGGCCTCTAGGATCATTACTAATGTGGGAAATGTTCTTTTCATGTTAAGAAAATTCTTTGGTTTAGAATATGCTCTTTACTTGAGCCAGACTAAGATTATACGATGAATTCTGGTTTAGAAAATATTTGTCAGGTTCACATTCTGAGTAGGTTTTTTGTTTATTTGTTTGTTTGTTTGGGGTTTTTTGTTTGTTTTGTTTGTTTTTTTGTTTTGTTTTGGTTTTTTTTGTTTGCTTGGGTTGGTTTTTTTGGTTGTTTTTTTTGTTTGTTTGTTTGTTTTATTTTGGTTTGGGTTTTTTTTTGGTTTTTTTTGGTTTTTTTTTTTGCTTGGAACTTCCCAGTCCTCTGTTGTGACAATGAAAATTCTGGATAGCAGTAGTTTAATGTTACTTAGCGAATGCAGCATGGAGCCTGGCAGTGTTCAAGAGGTGTTTGGACAACACTCTCAGACACATGGTGTTGACTCTTGGGGATGGTGCTGTGCAGGGCCAGGAGTTGGACTCAGTGAACCTTATAGGTCCCTTCCAACTCAGCATATTCTGTGATTTTGTGATATGTTTGAATAGCATACACAGATTTGAAGCCATCAGGTTTCTGCTGCAGTTTTAAAGCCAGTAGTTGTGTGACTAGGGTTGCGTGGAAAGACTAGGCCTGGGAACTAAGGACTAACCTTTTAGAACTCCATGCTTCACAAATTATTTACCAAAGATACCAATTGAAACTTCAGGAAGAATCTTCTGAGAAGAGGCAAGCTGTGGTAAAACAGCAAAAGTGTCCATTAAGCTTCCTTATTCAATTGTGGTGTTTCTGGCCTTCATACAATCTTGCTGTTACTACAACTTAAAATGATAGAAAAAAAGCCCTGCTGAAGCATTAGATATTATCAGGTACAAAGTGTGAATTTTAAGGTTAGACCAACCAAAAGATAACTTGACACTACATGCAAAGTAAAAAAAACTGCAAGTAGACCAGCTACTGCCTTGAATCGGAAAGAGTCTGGAAGATAAGATGACTTTTCCGACGATCAAGCTGTGAATTTGTCTTCATTGAACATGAATTGCAAGCCTTACACACACACATACACACACACACACGCACACAATTTTAAAAAATGTGTTAAAATAGTACATTTTCTTGAGACATGAGTCAGGTCTTGTATTGGCTGTGTATTTTGCTTTACATGGCTCATCTTGCCATGTCTTAGCTCTACCTTAGAATAGTCTTTGGCAACTACTGTTACACCATGTATTCATGGGGCTGTTCCATCTCCCTAGGGGCCCTTTTAAAGCATGATCAGGCATAAGATGTGCCAGTTTTTGTGCCACTATAAAAATGATGTGAATGAGAAACAGGCCACTAGGTACTAAGGCATTTCTCTTTGTGATGAGACCTATTAGACCATATCTGCACTCAGACTGTTGGAGGCTGGGTTAACGCAATTAAAACCAGAATGGACAAAGAATCTGTAAAATGATTAATCAAGTTTTTACTGGCATGACAGTGGGAAACTTATTGTAATTTTGGTGCTCATTTCAGATCATTATTTTTGTTTGCAATATGCAGTTTCACAGGATCAGGATATTCAACACAGGAAAAAGAGGTTTTCCTAAATAAATACCTCTTGTGGTATGGCCAGACTTGTATTAACTGAAATGACTAGTCCCAATTTGAACAACTGCTTGCAGCTGACCAACTGTTGTAACAGGTTTTTTTCACGTGAGAGTTCAACAGTCACAGTATTTGGTGTTTCTCCTGATGGGAATATGCTTGCTGAAACCACTACAAGAACATCTTCAATCAGAATTTCTGATTGCTGGTCTGGTAGCATTAAAAGATTCTTTATACCAAGATTTAAAATTTTAGTAGTACTTCACTATATATGAAATACAAAGTTATGCCAGCTGTGTCTTGTGTGAAAAATATCTATTTGGTTTTGAATTCTCTCTTATGATGTTTTCTCTCAAATCTCTTAGCAGGGCACTAAATATTCTCGAATTGAAATCTGATCATTTTTCATTTAGCTGTTTACAGTTCTGTTCATGTGCAAGAATGCTGTAGCTATACAAGTTTTCCAAACTGAATAACCATGAATTTTGCCTGTTTGCAATAGATGTATGTTCCATCCTGCTTCTTTCTATTTCCCTTTAGTGGATCTTTTCAATTCTGTTCTGTTGTACTTTTGATGAGGCAAAAACATAACACTTCACATAAGGGCATCCTATTGTGCAGCACAGCTCTTACAAATGTTTTTTAAGGTTGTTACTATTGTTACTATATATTAATTTGCTTCATTTTGTAGTTAAAGAAAATAAGACTTTCTCAAAGACATTTCTGTTGAAGTCAGTTGGGAAAGTACAAAACTGTTGGTAGTTGGGTGAAGATCCTGTAGAACAAGAAAATAAATAATTATTCCTCTGAATTTTTAATTGAAAATGTAACTTTTTAGCATAGCTAAGGATAGTTGGACAGTGGGTTGGTTTTTTTTTTTTTTTAGTTGGTTTGCTTTATGAGGAGGGGATATAAATAGTTTATTGTTTGTGGCTCTACCTGATCTGCCATAATTAACATTGCAGTGGAAAATCGTTTTAGGCAACAATAGGGAATGGACCTTGTTCTTCCTGTGCCATTTGGAAGTGTACATTATCATTGCATAACAACTTATAGCAGTACAATAATTATTCCTTTATAGAACTTTATTTTTGCCTCTTTGCTCTTTTTGGTTCCCCAAGTTTTTTTGATTCTGTGCATTTTATATTTTCTTTTAGTTACGTTTTCCCCTTATTTAGAGGGACAGTACAAACTGTTATTTAATCGTAAAAACTTATGTAGAACCTTGCATCCAGCATCTGGACTGAAGTTCAGCTCATAGCTTTATGACACTGCCCCTCAAGCTACTTTTCCTTTGTCATTAGGGGGAGTACACTCTTGTTTTTCATTCAGCAAGACACATTAGGAACTCTTTAGTCTTTTCCTGCATTTGATTGTTTAAACCTAAATTATCACTATGCCAACAGGTGACCTGAAAGTGAACATGAGTGCAGTCAGGAAACAGCAGTTGTGCCCTGGTAGTTTCCAGCCCACCTGGTAGGTGTGACACAGCTCAGAACCCTGGGTGATGGGTGGGAGCAGTGCCAGTGTGTCTAAAGTTAAGCAGAATGTCCACAGCTATGGCTGTGGCTACAAAGTAGGGAATCACGTGTACTTTTTCACATTAAGATGTGTGTATATATATATATATACATATACATATATATATATACACACACACGTATATATATATACTTCTGTGTGTTTGTGTACATATGTATACTTCTGTGTGTTTGTGTACATATGTATGCATGTATGTGTGTATATATATATATATATGCATATGCTACCTTTGCTTCTTCAAGCAGGAATCCTCAAGGTATTCCTGGTAGAACAAGAACCTTTCAGGTTGTCAAGGATATGCTGCTACTACTTTTTAAACCAAGAGTAAGTATAATTCAATAGGCAGCATTCCTGGCTTGACTTTCCTCTCTTGTGTCAATGGGAACAACTAACAGGCACACCAAACTCAAGATCAAGTCTGGGTTTTGATTTATTAATTTAAATGTCTTTTTACTGTAATGATCTGCTTCTTTTGCTACTTCTTCACTCTCTTTCTGTGTTTTCTATTGAATTGCCTGGGGTTTTTTGGTGTCTCTTTTAAACTCTCTGTTCGAGAATATTTTCAATACCTTTTCAAATTCCAAATGTATAAAGAGAAGAGCTGCTCAGATTAACTACTTGTAGTCTTGCTAGCAAATTTAGGTAGCACTTTGAATTCTTTTGTGGTGAGAAACTATTTTTGGTGGGTTTTTTGGCTATGTCAATGCCCTGTGCTGAGAACAGACATTTCCTTAGAATTTTGTGGTGGGCTTGTTGCATTTTCTGTTAGGATGTAGCAGTCTTCAAAATTTTACTGTGTATCCTACCACAGAGCAAAGAGTAGATACACCTGTAAGCAAGGAAAGGAAATCAGCCTTTTCTGATAGTGTCTTGTAGTTCACCGCATTGTGTCATGGAAAATGTTGTTTATTGATTGTGCTGACAGTGAGAGTAAATAGAGCTAAGTCTGTTTTACATTGCAGATGAGAATGTGTATCTCATAACTCTTAATGCACAATCTGACTTCAAATCACTACTCTGTATCTTCTTTGCCCTTTTAAACCAAACATGTTTTTCTGTTTTATTATGTGAACATGAATTAATACAGAGAGGAAATAGGAGACATTGTTTTTATTGCATATTTTTTAACATGTAAGTCTCCTCTTACTTCTTAGTAAAAATTAACAACTACACATTCCATTTCATCTGTGAACCCTGTTATAGATTGCATTATTCACTCAATTGACTGTAACAGTTAAGGCGATTACCATCTGTGATCTAAATATCTGTTTATATTGGAATGTGGAAAGTATTACATTATTAATGCCATCTTATAAATTCAGCTCTCATTGAGATGACAATCAGTTCATTTTATGACAACCAGAATGTGTTCTAGTTCTTGCTTGTGTTTGATCATTGTGTGCAAGTTGCAGATTCATTTGAAATATTTCTGAATAAGGCATACAGGTGTGCATTAATCTTACACTTTCATCAGTAGATCACATGTCCATGATAGCTGTGAAATCATATACTAAAATATTCATGGCAAGTTTGTGTAAAGGGCTGTGCAATATTGTATTTTAATCAAAAGGAAAAAAACATTTACTTTGAAGTAGTTGGAGTAACAGCTCATGAATGTGATTTCTTAAAGCTATGAAAGACCTACTGTAATTAAACAAATATTCAGACAAATGGACTTCTTGAAGGCTTTTTGATACATAAGGACCAACGTGTTAGTCTCAAGTTTGTTTCTTCTTTACTTTTAATAAATTTAAAAATGCATCTTCAGGGCTAGATGGATTTTATGCCACTATAACTTCAATTTCTGTTTGTACAACCATGCTAAGATTTGTTTAAAAATTCAAGTAGAGTCAGTGTCACTTACAGGACATTTCCTGGTGTCTTTTCCTGATACCTTAGCATTATTGTAGCAAACTAAAGAGACTGGATGACTGCATATTTCTTATATTAGCTGGAAGCCTCTCCAGCTGGCAATAGGTGGAGCCAATGATGTTATGATGTTCCACCAACATCTTTGAAGCTCTTGTGGTGAAAAGTGATGTAGGAAGAAAGAAGGTGCACTGTGATGGGATCATGTTGATGTCTTTGATTCCTTTGGGAACACAAGCATTTAATAAATACAAGGTGAGTCCGTGGAGATCCTAGGCTATATTAAAGTTTGATATTACCCTTCCATTACTTTCAGAAGTTTGTTTCTGCCATAAGAAATTAATCCATTCTTTATTATTCTTCCTTAAAATATTTGCCAATTCTTTCTTTTTCACAACTCCTGTAATTGTTCATGTTTAGAAAGGTGCTGTAACTTAGGTTTGGCATTGTGTGTTCTGCAGTGAGGAAATCTGCTGCCTCTTCCCCTCTAATTAATCCAGAATTATCACAAAGTCCCATGAATAATGTATATAGACCAATTAAATGAAACTGCTGTATTGGTTCTCATGGGATGTATCTGGTAGAAGCAACAATCTTGTGGGCAATAGTACTGTGTTTTGACACCTGAAGCTAACCACATGTAGCTACTTGTGATATTTTGACTCCTATTAATTTGTACCTTTTGTTTTCAAGCAAACTGAATTATTGTAATTCTAAATTAAGAGTGCCTGAATTTATTTCTTTGCATTCCCCAAGGCTGTAAAATACATTACAATGCTATATTGCAATGAAGTGTAGTGAGCCTGACTAATGTTGAATTCATTTAGGAGGTAGAAGTAAAAGAGTGAAACTGAAAGTTTCTGATTGTGAAGACATGTTGATTTGATATCTCCATTCCAATAAAAGTAATATCTTGAAAACAATAGGCTCTAAAAGTTTTTATTGAAGTTGCTGCAGTCTTGTGGTATGGAGAAAACTTTTCCTCCAGTGACTCCATCACTGGCTGTGAAATGCTAGAGATGTGTAAAGCTGTGTCAGCTATGTCACCGCAAGAGTAAAGTGAGCACAAATGCTGAGACACCCAGTTCACTGCAGCCTTGCCACCCCTGCTGCAAATACAGTATAGAAATAAATCAGTGTTGCCATATGACCCCAGTCCTGGGCAGGTAAGCCTGTTCAGCATAGCCTTACTTAACTGTGCAGAACCCCAAACTCCTGGGAACCTGTAACTATGCTCTTCATGAGCTTAAAACTGATAATCCACAAAATCAATTTGTTCTCTCAAGAAGACATCTTGAGACGAAAAGCTGAAATTCAGCTTGCTTATAGTTATTAAACCACATATGGTGCTTTTTAGAGCAGCCAATGGACAGAATAGGCCAAGGTGGGATTTTCAAAGGTGCTTAAGGCATTTAACAGCATAACTGATGCTAAAAGTCTATGGGATTTACACTCTTACATGCCTCTTGGCGCTTGATTAAAAAAATCTAATATCAGCAGATAGTAACCTGGACTGTTACTGGGACTTAGGTTCTGCTGATACAGCTATGCCCTGCTGTTGTAGACCTGCTGTTTCAGAGCTTTCTGCAACTCTCATCCTTTATTAGCCTGTCTAGGCAGGCTTTTCCATTGATCTCTGGAATTACATCAAGCAATGGAATGCCCATGTCTCCCTCGGTCTTCCTTTGAAGACGTCACCTGTAGATGGTACATTTTCATAAAGTGAACACTGTGTCTTAGAATATATTTTTGATGAAAGTAGCATGGACCTGGGCTTTGATTGTGGCATCTGAATAAAACTAAAATTCAAACAAAATAATTGTCTTTCATCATTATTAGGAGAAGCCTACTGGAACTGAACACTAGCCAAGAGGAATTTTGTCATCTCTTTTTGTAGATATTTTGTAAAACATAGGAGACCAAACAAACTAATTTGTCAACATTTGGGTGAGTCACTGTGACGCTGTCATACTTTTAAGAAAAGGGAAGTCGGAAGAATTCAGGTGAAGAACTACATTTATTGATTCCTTCTTCAAAAAAACCCCAAAAACATTATTATTGAAATTTAACTTTTTTCAAGTAAGTGAGTCACTATCAAATCATCAAGCTACTCTCTTATATGTTACATTTATGGCTTTTGTCCCGTTGAACATAAGTCAATTTTACCTGCAATTTTCTTTACTGACAAGGTCAAAAGAAGGGGGCTTATGCTTGATTTTTCACATTCAAATTATATATCATACCATATGAAGGACATACAGAAAAGCACAAAGCATATGGTTCAGTGTATAAACTGTACTATTGTACTGGATATGGCTTAAGCATCGCATGCTGATGTTAGTTTTCATTTTTAAAATGAGTGTGTACTTTTACTTCATGTTGACTTCCTTTTACAGTCCACTTTGTCAAACAGTTCTAACACTGCTTCAGGTCTGCCTATAGATTGTTGTTATTGAGGTTACAGCTTTACCAATCAGACAGAGTTTTTATTTTTTTCCCACCAATTACCTTTTTTAAAAACTCATAAAAGACAAATACAGTAATTACATGTAATAATTAGAAAGCCTTGTATAACGAAGCAAGAATTTTAAGATTAATGAATAGCTGAATGTGAGTCATATAACCTGTTTAATTAATCACTAAACTCTGGAACCACTGCAATTCATATGCCAATCCAGACTCTTTTATGGAAGTGATTTGAATCAATTGCTAATGAAATCGAGAAATTTAGAAGGAGCTTTTTGACTTTCGATTGACAGGACTCATATTTAACTCAAGAAATGTGACAGCTAATGACAACATAAAAGTACAGTGAATTATTTGCCAGATCATATGAGAATTGCAGCATCAATCTATTGAAATAGCTTGTAGCTGATCAGTTTGAAAATAAACAGTCATAAGGACATATTTAGAAATCTGATGCTGCTTAAGATATAAGAGAGTCTGTCTGAAATAAACCAAGGACATAATCTTACAAATATAACAATAATACTTCAAGAATTCTCCTATATTGCCACACAGACAAATTTATTCCTATTGCTGTTAAAGCTGTAATCCTTTAGAAATCCTTTATTAAATCAATTACTTTAAACTGCCAGAGTAGTTTCATGCCTAATTCTTCTTTTTTAATGTAATTAACATTTTACTCTCACTCAGTTACTTGAATTTAAATGATTCTGCCGTTGAATTTGTTTCCTTAACTTTTCACTTCCAGCCACATTTTAATTAATTAAAACTTCATCCAGATAGAAAGAGACAATTATTGTGTGTTAACGGAATATCAGTGGAAAGTGCACTAATCAATAATTAATTTAATTAAGGTGTATATAAGACAATATTGCTATATAATTAACTGAAAACCACATAACACATGCATATTTAAATATTCATTAATAAGTTTGTTAGGAGTTTTAGATCATGCTGATTTATGGATTTACATGAGATGTATAAAATTAAAAGTGTTTGCCAGAGAGATCCTGAAATACATATTAAATGCAGTTCTGAATGGTTTTGACAGTCATGAAGCAAATTTAAGCAATTGAAGCCACACTAAGAATGAGTGTGCCATCTTGAAGATAAAAACCTGCAAGAGATTAATTTTTACCTTTGATAGTCAGATATGTAAAAAACCGTATGAGTGAAGTTACATGTGAGAAAACATATTCTACATTTGAAAAATGTGCCTTAGAAAAGATTATGAAATAATGGAAGTATTTTTGCAATTCTACAGCCAAAGCTAGATCTTTCCTCTATCATCATATTCAGACACCTGACTTATTAAGGACTATATTCTGTTAATATTGATGAAGTTATCTTATTTGCTCCTTGTGAATGATTTTTCATGAGAATTTACCAATGCATATGCTATTTAAAGGTGCTGCCAATTTGATACATTTGCTAAACTTTTAAATTCTTAAATACTCCTGTCATGTTTCCTCTGTGTTCAAAATTCATTACAGTTTGTGTTATTAATGATTATTGGACCAAACAGTGACTATTTTTAGCAGGGTATTTCAGATCCATAAAGTTTTATAAATAAAAAGACAACCTCTTCCTGGAATATCCTAATCAAAACCAACCACCAGATGTTCAGGACAAAAGCTTGACTTAATGAAAGACATTTAAAATTGAGATACAAATCTGACTCTCAGGCTAGAGAGTAAGTTAAAACTTCCATATTGTTCATTAACAATAGGTAATGAAGTGTTTTACAAAGTAATTGTCATGAAGAATAGTGGTGTTTTTATAATGGAGTCCAACCATAGTTAGCAGGTGGAAAACAGAGGTTCATGACACTGAATGTCTTCTACAAAATGTGAGATCCATGTCATATTTTTAATTGGAGTCAATGTGCATGTTTTCCTCTCTCTAGGTGAAATGCATTGATAGCTCTTCTGTGTCTTTGTTTATCAGGAGGCCTTCAGTAACCTTGGGAGCCTGCAGTCTTCCTCAAGCATAAAGGAGAATGAAATTTTGTTTAGACACAAACAAAACTAACACATGCAAGTCCATATGAGTAAACAAATGAAGTGATATGGTTTTTAAGAAGGTATTTGGAGGTAATTTTAATAATTCTTCCATTAATTAACTCAATTCTGTTTTCTAAGGAGAGTGTGCCACAGCATGTTAGATCCAGAGTATTAAATTAGAGTAAAATAATTTAAAAACATAATTTATATCAATGCAGAATAAGGGTGATGCTTATTTTCATGCCTTGTGGATCATACCTTTTGTCTCAGGACAAGCTGTAAGCATATGGGAAGAAATGAAAAATGTTGCCATCATAAGAGCTTAAAATGAAATGTTAATGCTACCTGTTTGATATTATGTAATAACGGCATGACATTCTTGTGCCATTTCTTGTGCAGGTGAAGTTTTTTTTAACCTGAGTACAGGTTTCCCCTGTAAGAAGGGAGACTTTTCAAAAGTTAATTTATCACTTTCTGAAAGATTTGTTTAAGATATAGAGAGAATTAATCATCCTCTGCAGCTCTATATCTCAGTTTTGGAGAAAGACTTGACAACTAGCTTACAGTAGCTGGCTAATTTTAAATGGCTTATAATTGGTGAGATTAATTTTCACTTATGTTGCTTGCATATTCAGTGTATCATTGGAGGTAATTTAAGTCAATAACAGGTGAGATTTTTTTTTTAATTCATTTCATGTTGATACAATAGCTTGAACAATAGCTTGATAAGCTACTCACCTTAATTCTCTGGCCAACTCCTATGAATCAGAACACCCTTTAATTACATGATTAATGTTTTTACATGTTTAACAACACAGTTTTTTTTTTATTGGAGTAATAAGACAGTATTTTGTATAACCATTCATTAACAACTTTTACGGTATTTCAAGGGTTGTTATTTACATAGAGCCACTTACTTATACTGTGAAAAAATGTATAGGTCTTCTTTTCTACATGATGTAAGAGGCAAGATTGCAAGCTTTCTATTTCAAAATGGTGTGTATTAATTATACATTATTTATTCTGCATACCTTATTTAAAAAAATAGTTGAGCAATTTCTCCTCCAACTCCTCTCCACTTTGTTACATTATAGGTTTCAAACCCTGGTCAGTACTTTTCCAGGAAGCTGTTAATCACAGAACTAGATAAGACTGATTTCAGAATACATTTTTCAGAACCTCAGATTCCTATTTAGTTTGTAAGCTACTCCCTCGACATCCGAGCCTGTTATTTCAAGCAGGGAGTAACACTGGAAATTGAAACGTTACAATATTGTAGCTTCACAGGTGAAATTGAAAAACCAACGCAGAGAGCTGTTGCTTGCTGGTTTTCTGACCTCTGTTGGAGCTCATGTCAACGCCTGTAAAACACAGGAGTGCTGTTCCAACATGGATCCATGGAGACCACATGCAAAACTGAAAGCTCTGTCCTGCTGTCAGGTCTATTGAACAGCCAAGCCCCCAGCCACAGCCACTTCCTGACAAATGCAGGGGTTCTGGTAAGCTCCTGCCTGAGTGGGGGGAAATCTTCCCAGGTAACTGCTCTCCCAACTTTGAGTGCCCATAGTCTCCATCCAGCATTGTCCTCAATATCAAATACTTGCTGCATTTTGAGAACATAGGTCTCTTGTTCAGCTCTGTTAAACTCCAGCTTGCCTTTTTTAAGGTCTGCATTCAGTAGTAATTGCAACTCTTTTACATACAGGTTAATTTTTCACCTATGATACAGTGTTTTCCCCTGCAAGGTGTCTACACATGCTATACATACTGCCTTGGAAAAAAAAATTTCTTCATACCACTACAGAGACAGCAATCTTTGAGCACTCATGGCTCTAATGGCCCTCAGTGAGAGAGGGAACTCAGATGTCACCTAAATTCATCTAATAGTAGTTTCAGTACTCTGCCTGAACTGAATATGCCTGTCACCTTCTCAAAATCACATTTAGCACAGGGAAAATTATGTATACATGTGACTACATTACTCCAGGAAGACTAACACATTCAGGGAGAATTGGACAGTTCCTTTCAAAAACAGGAATGTCATAGACAGAGACAAGCTACCTCCTCAGCCAATGTTGGTAACCACGGGTTAGCATTCTTTAACCACTGAGCATAGACACTTGTTCCGTGTATCTGTTGTTACTTCCTCCAACAGCACAATTAAGCTCCCCATTTGGAGTCCTTGGCTGTTATGGCTGGTCAGTGATACAAAAACTATGGTCTCATTTCCTCTGTAAGGAGCTTAATGGAACCCCCATACCCATTATTTTGTGCAAAACAAGTTTATTCACAGGTGAAACCCCACAAACAATAGTATCTCAAGAATCACTTAAAAAATAATTCTCAGTATTTTAGTAGGGAAATAATGTCCACAGGTTGTGATAGTAAATTGCTTGAAGTCGATATCAAGGAATTGTGTGGATCTCAACTGAATGTGAAATAATAATACAGTAATGCAATTTCCACCTCTATGTTTTGCTGTAGATCTCAGGGATTTATGCTGACTCTTTACATTGGAATCTAGTACTGGAATAATACCTGTGGAGTGGCAAACTTTTTTCCATCCTTTCATTGCTGATATTGGGCCTGACAACCTGAGACTAGCATAACTTTTCTTGCATACCAAAATAAACTAAACTCATTCTCTGAGATAAAACAAGGTAGCGAATCAAGGGCAGTTTATTTTCATGCCTAGCAGCAACTAGAGCAACACACTTCTCTTGGTGACCCATGTCAGAAAAAACAGGCTTTAGCACCAGTCTTAAGATATGTTTGTGTTTGCTTTGTTTCTCATGAGGCTCATGGTATAGCTCAAATTCTACAAAAAGAGTGACTGGGATGGTGGTCTGTTCTTCCTGTCCAAGCAGCCTCCCTGTTCACTTTCCTTTTTCAGGGCTTAATGGTCCATTTAGGCTGTTTATAAACTTGTCCTTCTTTTGTTTCTTATTACAGGCAGAGACTCCTCTTTAAAGAATCATGCAGAAATGCGAAGAAAAAAGCAATATTTAAAGGTATCGAAAACATTGCAAATTGTTGTTATTATTATCAAATATTTTATTGGTTTTAACTTTTTGTAAGTTAAATATCTTCTAATGAAGAATTGTCACATGCCATGTCACACATAGAACCTCGTAAGACCTTGGCCTTATGGTTAACATTTTTAATGCTCATTGAGAAAAGACAAAAAGGCTTTCCCAATCAAGCCAGTCCCTTTGGTTAACACAAATAGACCAATGTCTTTCTGCAGCTCTACCACGCGAGGGTGTGATGTGGCTAGCTCTGTCCAGACTCCCCACTCTAAGTTCCAGTTTATAATCCATTCTGGGCAGTTCTATTTTCATTTCTGCTGCCAAAGCAATATATCTTTACTCTGTTATAATACTGCTTAGAGTAAGCATAGCACCACATATATATTACTGCCCAGAAATAGCTTGACTAGAAGGGCCAGGGGGTGAAAACCCTCTTCAATTTTCTTACTTTTCAAGCCTAAGGATAGTGACATGACATTAGTCCAATTTACTGAGTATAAAACTAAATCAAATCAATGCTTGAAGCTTTCCTTGAATATGCCTTAAATCCAGTTCATCTACCATTATTGAAAAGTATCACATTTAAGTCTTAATAATTCTTTACACTAGAGTGCTATTAATGTCATCATTATTATTATACTTCCCTATCTTCAATATATTATAGCTGTTAGAATTCAAGTGCAAAAATCAATGTGAAATTTGTATTTGATATAAAATATTCTAATCTATTACAATTAATTTCTTTTCCTGCATTATGTTAATTACCCTCTTCTCCACCTGGGAAGAAACCCCTATTGAATTCTTGACTGGATTTAGCTCTAACATTGGTTCCCCAGACTGCAAATCTGTAATAAAATTCTATATTTAATCTCTCTTTTCTTCTGTCCTTTGTACACACAATACAGTGAGAAATATTAAGTGGAAGGTTTGGTTTGACCAACAGGTTTCGAATACAGAAGACATTTGGTCTTTCATGAATTAAAATTAAAAATAACACTCAGCTCTTCCCCATGGGCAATTAAGCTGTACGTATGCTATTTCACGATTAAAAGCAGCACTGAAAATCCATTAATGATTGACTGTTCAACAGTTACATACATATCTAAACAAATATATCTGACATGCAGTTTTGTTTCAGTTATTTCAGGAATTATCTCCATCTCCTCCTAGCTTGGGGAGAACTTTTAATTCCTTCTTTATTGAGGAATTATTTTAGATAAATGATCAGTTATTGTTTGAGGACATATCTGACAGTAAAAAAAAAAAATTTGCCTTTATTATAACAATGATTCTTTAAATTTCTTGACATCAGCATCATGCAAAGAATTTCTGGCTTTTCCAGACTTTTCCCTAAATATTAGAGTAAAACAATTTGCATCAGTTACCACCATTTGTACCATTTTATGTAAGTCCTTGTTATTTCTATTTTTTACTTTCTCTTTTTCTCCTCCAATTTCGATTACACAGATGAATGTCACAAAGCATGGTCATGAACTCTGGTCAGTCCAGGACCTTGAAAGAGGTACCAAAGAAGAGTGATCTACTGAAAATTACGATTCGGAGTTATTTTGAATGCCTTGTAAGGCCTTGAGCCTAAAACTTTAGGCTGGTTATATATCTGATTCTTTGCCCATTTTAAACAGTTTATTTACTTGATTGTAAGGTTATCACCATCAATAGAAAATAGTTATTAATGCTAACATCTTCTCAAATGCTAAGTTTCTTCTGAATTGACAGCCATAAAATGCACATTATTTAATTTATTTTTTTTTAATTTAATAGCATTTACTCTGACTGCAATTGACTTTTCATAGTGAAAAATTCAAAGCTTTTCCCAAAAGCCCTAGATCAAAAATTAGTTTAGGGAAGTCTCAGAGAAGGCTCTGTAGTCAATGTGGCATTCAGGTGACATTACCAGTGTTCAAAAGATGTAAAGGTGAAAGGAAACTGAAACCAGAAATAAGCACTGAGTCAGCCTGGAATTATTATTGCTTTCTAAACCCAGAATGAACTGGTTGTACTTTGGGATTCTTCTTTCTTTCTCATGACCTCATCATCTCACATTGCTTGGACACTTATTAGTTGTTTTCTTGAGTTTTCCACTAGATTTTGTTTACAATACATTGATATATTTATTGTCTCAGGCATCAAATGTTTGAGTGTGTCTCTGTTTCCGTACTACCGATGTATGAACAAAACTCTGTGTGATGGATCATGCTCAATGCCTGTGCTTGGTTGTTCAGGCAGTGTCTGGTTTTTGAATTGCCAATCTTATCATGAAGAAACATGTCTTGTTCCGTTCAGAGCCAAGTAGCTTATCTTACCTCTGAGACTGCATATCAACCTGAAGGTCTGAAATGAAATGACTTCAGCACGATCAGATCAATTTGCTGTGAGAAACCCACATCACAATACGAGCACATATAACTCAGCTGGCTTTGGCAGCTTGCTCAGGAGAGAACTGGGCCTACATGTGCAGGAGCACTGAATTATTTCTTCTCTCTGGAGATAGAGAGTCAGAAAAGATCTCTTCAGGTCAGGGTTGAGGACTCATAAGGAAGCCAGCAACAAGGCAGCTAAATTTTATTTCAGTATGCTGGGCACTGAACACTTTTCAAGGCTAAGACAGTGAAGGTCAAGAGGCTAATCTTCTCAAAAGTAGATGATCACAGGAATTGATGTAACACATCCAAATGTTGCATGTGGCTTCCTGATTATCTTAGTTAGTTGCTTTCTCTTAAATTAGAGCCCTTTCCTTTCTTGGAAAATTTATTCTGTGATTATCCTGAGATGTTGTGATGAGCTCGAGTTTTGTCTTGATTTTCCTTTTTAGACATAAATACATTGCCCTTCACAGACTTATTTCATGTTAAAGACATGCATGACAATTTTTGATATTTAACATGCATGTAGCAACACAGATAATATATTATTTTCCTTTATTACTGACAATCAAGTTTTACATTCCTTTCTGTAGCAATAATAAGTAGCTTTAGCAGTACATCTGTCAAAATATTTACCTCCTAGCCCACCAAATTTAATGTCAGTATCTGCTTAGTATTTTAGTTTCTATGTTACCAATGCCGAGAAAAACAGATGACAGTAAGACCACATATTATGCAGCTCAAAAGTTACACTAAAATAATAATTTTGATTTGGGGTCAATCCTTAAATGTGTGCAAGTACTAAATTAGATTGACAGTCATCTTAATGCTTAAAGGACTGATGTATCTAAGTGTTATCTAAGTTTCTTTAAGGTAAGCACTGGTGTTATTGCGCCACTTTTCAATGACTGCTTTTAGTTTGGATCTGCTTATACTGACAGTCATCAGGTGAATTGGGTTTGTCTGGTTTTTAAACCAAAGTGCTATGAGTTGCTCTCAGACCATAAATAAGCACGTGAAAGGGTCCTCCAAATTGCAAGCAGTTATCACTGAATTAGTCAAGCTGTGCAGAGTGACTGGGGACTGGACAATTTCAGAGGGCTATACCTTTTTGTGTCTCCCTTCTTTTTTTAGGTAAGCCTGAAAAGGGTAATAAAGCAGAGCCTTTTTTGGTAGGTTAACTAAACCTCATTTTTTAGCATCATCATCTCTGCCTCCTCCTGGAAAAAGAGGCTAACTGATCATTGAACTGGGGCATATTTGGTCTTTTCCTGCAGCTTTAAATTGAATTAACACGTGGAGTATGTCTATGAAGGATGGGGAAGCAAGGCTAAAAAAATCACAGATTTTTCAAACGCCAGAAATGTTGTATGAAGGAAATATTATGAACAAGAGATGGTTACAATTATTTTGCTAAGCCCCCCTGCCCCTTTTACCCCTGCTCTTGTAATCAGCTTGGAGGCAGGGAATATCTATTCTCCTTTCACTTACCCATGTTCTCACTGACACCTTTCACTTACCCACATGCATTGTGTTCCCCATGGAGTTTTTCATCTTGTTGTAAAAATGACACTTTCAGGGATATGACTGTAGAGGCTGAAATGTTGATTACCTAGCATTAATCATTTCTGGAAATACCAGTCTCTAAAGATGCTAGTCCTCTGGGGTGCATATAATATGCATGGAGAGGAACAGACTGATAGTGTGTGTGGGACCAGTATATATTTACTCTTGGCCATTTTGGCATTGATTTGTACTTTTGTGGTTACTTTTTTTTTAAATATTGTTGACTTCCCACTCTAGTTAACTAATTGAAGAAGTCCTCCTGTTTTGGTGGTGCTCTCCACTGTTTCATTAATATGTAATGAAATTTCCCTTTGTGCCTTTATTGTCAATATTTGAGAGCGTATCTGCAGGGAAAGCTTTATACCATCAGTCTGGAATCCCACTTCCCTCTCAGCTGCTTTTCTCCATATTGATGGCATACAGGATAAACAGAACAAGTTAATTTGTAATCTTAGATAGAAAATGATAGCTGCACTGTTTCTGTCATTGAGCACTCTGCCAGTTTAAACAGCTGATTAGTCAGCTTCTGTGGAATCGATCTGAATCAGTTCCACCTGCGTGCACCCACCAGGAGCCACTTTATTGTAAATCAATCATTCTGAAAACATCTCACAGAGGGGCCAGTCCTCACTAACAGCCATCAATTTAAACTGTCTGTCTGGAGAACTCTAGAAATTAGAAGTGCAACAAACATTTACTCTAAAATTATGGAGAAGTTGCTTTGGTTTTGGTGTTTTTTCCTTTTAAATGATAGCCTGTAATACTGGGTGCTGGTTGTGATTTTCTTTTTTTTATTTTTATTTTTATTTTACTCCTATGTATTGGGTCAGTTTTCAGACATCCCAAAAGTGCAGGTACTTTCTCATAGGAAAAAACAATAGGTTGGAAATTTTAACAACAATGGATGGAATGGATGGCCTTTATTACTAGAAGGCAACATTAACAGTAACTCAGAGACTTTATATCCTGCCCTTGTGCCCCTAGGGTTTTAAGATCGATCCCCAGAGTCAGAGAAGTTCTCCTTATTCTTTGACATGATGAATTGCTAAATTTTGCCTGTGCAGAGAGTGGGTCTTCCAGCTGGCAGTGGTTGGAGAATCTACCCCAGGGGAAAAATACAGATATATGGTTTGGTCTCCAAACTCTTCCTTTAAGACACTTCATACTACCCTAAATAAAAGAGAGTGGAGAAGGTATATTCTACTTTTTTTTTTTTTTTTTTTTTTTTTT
>VZRZ01007062.1:397134-558379 GCA_013398175.1 Climacteris rufus
TTTATTGGCCTGTCTAGGCATTTCACTTATGTCAACAAAAAAGCTGTGAGAATCATGGTTTCTGGTTGTTTAGAATCTCTGGAGTATTATTTGGCTTGAGAAAAAAATATGGCAGCGCTTAGTTTGCAAGGTGTAGTGCAAAATACTGTGTGCCATGTTATGCTATGTAATTACACGTTGCCACCTGATTGCATTGTCAACACTGTCTCTGATTACAAGGTAATTTCTTAGTTACTCGTTTTGATGCAAAGCCTTTCAGAGACTTGTGTATTAAACAAGTGTCCCACTCTTGGAAATGCAGTCAAAATAGAAGTTCAGTGAGGGCTCATGTGATTGTAGGGAAACTAATTTTTCACTTGGGTTACACTGGGCCTGATCTATCTCTGCTTAACCCCAGCTGAAATCCCCTCATTTATCACC
This sequence comes from Climacteris rufus, assembly GCA_013398175.1. Lineage (NCBI taxonomy): Eukaryota > Metazoa > Chordata > Aves > Passeriformes > Climacteridae > Climacteris > Climacteris rufus. The sequence continues at coordinate 397,555 of VZRZ01007062.1, forward strand.
CAATTTTTTGTAGGATACTCTGGTGAGATGTCTCTTATCAAATAGAGTATTCACAGCAAGTTCAGAGCTTCAGCATCTCACCTCTTGCAGGAGGAAATGTGTGAGACTAAAACGTTAATGACTCAAACAATGGACCATTTGCAAAAGCAGCATGGGCTTTGCTGATGATGTGCACGGTAACAGCACAGATGCAGAGGGGTGAGCACCAGAGGATGACCACGACAAATCAACCTTTGTTTAGCAACAAGCTGGGTTTTCAGATGCGTAATGGAAGAGGCCATTAAGAAGCAGATCCTGTGAGGCAGGACAGGGTTTTTTATGATGCCAATGTCCTCCCTTAAACAGCTGGCTCAATTGTAAACATACCCACCTCCCCTGGTCCCACCAAAAGGTATCAGGAAATTCACCTCTTCTGATGGGGCATAACTGACTGGTGTTGTACACTGGTTAGTATTTCACATTAACAGGTGTGAAAACTTCCCCCCCCAAGGATGTACTGGGACATGGGATTCTGCAGTTAGTGTCTCTTACCAGCCTTAACTAGTTTTTAAAAACTGATGAATATGAACAAGGCAATGTCATCTGGTAATCAATATTATTTTTTAACTCTTTGACTCTGAATATCCCCCCGAAATGTACCATGTTACTATTAAAAAATGGAATGCAATGAACTTGGGTAACCTGTCTCTTACATGTACTTTGTTAACACCTATTTGTGTGTCAATCAGATGTCACAGAGGGGACTGGCTGTGCCTCTAGATTAATGTGTGGAATATAGCGATGTTGTCTTCCTGAGAACAAATCCCACTTTTCCTTGCCTAGAGATCTCGTGTTGCTCAGGATGCCTCGTCCTTCTTCATTGCAGAAATTCCCTTCAGCAATCTGGTAGAAGGGAAAGGAGTGAAAAGTTATGCATCTGCCTTCTCTGAGCCTCATCACCCTCTGGGTTTTAGGAAACAGAGGGTAAAACATGAGAAAATGCAGTGATCATGTCCTTAGGTGTTGCACTCAAGATGCTTTGAAACTGTGGCAGGATTGATATACCTTAAATTTGGAAGCTATGTCAGAGCTCATTGAGTTCTAACACAAGTCATCAAACAAAAGAAAGTACTTTGGCAGGGAAGTGAGCTACTTCTGAGCTGGTGGAGGACAAGGTGCAGAGAGAGAGGGAGGGTGGTGGTTGTCATCTTTCCTCTACGGCTTGTTCGGGATCACTCACCTTCCCTTAAAGGAATTTCATCTATCTTTCTGGGCTTACTTTGTTTAAACGAGTCTCCTGCTCCTCATCTGACTTCCAATGCCATTTGCACGTAGACCTGACCCAGCTGTTTGCTGAGTCTCTAAAGGTGCTTAAATTACTTGCTCTGGTATGACAGGCTTGTGCTATGAAACCAAGATGGCCACTGTTTGGTCAACTCACATTTTCACACAAGTAAGTGTTTTTTCAGTGTTGGCCATGATTTCTACTTAATTTATTTAGTACCATCTGATCATTGACAAAATCCCTGAGCTTATTTGTTGTCATGATATTTATAATGACAGGCTTTGAGCTGAATGTGAGTACCAGATAAAAACGGTGCAAGAATGGCTATGCTTTCTTGGAAGAGGAATTATTTCAATCTACAGAAGAGAAAAATAGGAAAATAATTATCTTACACTTATTTAGGAGAACAATTTATTTCTTTGTGTTTATTTGCTGTCTGACCACTCAATTCACAGAATCATGCTGTATATCTTTACCCCATTCCATGGACCACTATCAGGGTGTGGATCTTTTCTTCTACCTTGTCCTCCTGTGGCTGCTGAAAATTCCCCATGAGCTAGAAAATTAAGAATGTATTCAGTATATGATTTCACAACCACAGTAGTGAATTTTATCACCTTGGAATCATGAAAATATGGATATTCCATCACATTACCCAGAAAATAGTCTGTATTATCCAGGAAAGCAAACACTGTTACAGAAAGTGCAAGTTAAATCGTATATGAACCATCATGACTTAAAATGAAAACAAAATTATGTCCTTACTGTAGCAGCGTGCTTGGCAGAAGCTACTGCTTTTGAGCTTCAGGATTGGTGGGAAGAAAGCCAAGGCAATGCCCTCTGAACCTTCTCCCTCCAATATCTGAACCCTCTGCCTGAACTATTGGTGAAACCCCATATTTCCCTTGTGTTACCTGTATCCATACCTTAGGTCCCATATATGTCTATGCCCTGGGAAGCTCTCCCCTCCACTGGTCACTTTGAATCATGCGTCTTTCCATTGGGTATTCCCTGGTCCCACCTCCCTGTAAAGACCCCTGCAGAGCTTCCGCTCACTCTCTTTCTTCTGGGTTACTCCAGCCGCCTGGATGTCTCTGGACTTCCTCCCTGGACCCTCCTGATGCAACACTGGATTTATAATAAATAGGCTGTTATCCCAGAGAAGAGCCCTCTGTGTAGCCTTTCATTCTCGCTGATGCTAAAACATCATGCCTGGGGTAACTCTCATTTCTAGAGGAGCCGGCAGAAATAGGTCATCTGCGGTAGCTAGAACTCTGTCCTTTGAGAGAGTTGTACAACCATTGCAACTCTTCCCAGCAGGGGTTTCTCTCACATAAAGGATGCTGTAGCTACCTCGAGAGCTCCGGGTTAAGCATCCTTACCTTACAAATAATAGAAGTTTTTAATTACTATAAGCATGATATTTCTTTAAATGCCTAATTGTGCTACCCTGATTATTTGTGAAAATGTCTTCAGATGAAAAGTCTGAGAATTCAAATAAGTAGCTCTACTGGATACTAAAAATTGTAACTTAACTGCTATTCTGTCTCCTGAGATGATATCATGCTACAGACACCTCATTTGTGGGTAGGATGCCCAGGATCTACAACAACAGAAATAATACTGTGTTAGTACATATGATTTTTTTTTTTCAGCTTACAAATTAATACTGAAAATAATGTTACCAAATTCTGTGTGTTCTCTCTGATACAGTTACCTACTATCTAACGCCAAGTTCTGTCACCTGTCTGTGCAGGAAGATATGGCTTTTGTTACAAATTTGGGTTATTACTGCTCTTTTAATATGACAGTCCTGGTGATTTTACGTTGCTGGTAGTTAGCAAGAAGATTCTGCATTGATATTACTGGACTGAATGCTCAGGGGGTACAACAAGAGGATATAAATATATTTTTTTAGTTAACAGCAGCTATTTCTAGAATATTTAAACTGCAAGATGAAAATGAGGAAAAGTGCAAACATGGTTACTTTCAGATTATTTCATTTTATTATAACAGGGTGCTGATTTAACATAAACTGCAGTTGTATTGCCACATTAAACTGATACCAAATTGTAAAAGCTGCAGTTGAAAATAGAATGAAAATTGCAACTTCTATGTGCTGGAAAAAATATTGTAATAGACAGAGAAATCATTACGTTATTGAGGGAGATTGTTATCTGTAGACACCTGGCTCATAGTAGCTGCTTCTGAAAATCTGAATTGCAAAATCCTTCTGGAGACTCTATCTGACCCTCATGACTGTCTTACTGGCTGTGTTCCCATGCCTTTCAAGATGAAATGGGACAACTCGACACAGAGTAATATGCAGAGCCCTCTATCTTCCCTTCCCCATCAAATAGTTGATGCATTGTGGAGTTTTTCATACTTTTGATCGGGAAACCTGTAAGGAGGTGACTAGCAAAGACAGAATAATATGTGTGATAGGTCAGTGTGGTTTTATTGAGCACAGCAAGTTGCATTTCTACTGGAACCCTGGTATGCAAACTGATATAAGCCCTGGTATCCCACTGTGGGAGGTGCATGTTGACAGAACTGTCTGCAGTTCTCTTCTGAGATGTCAGAGTTCTCTGGCATGAGAAGCTGACTTCCCTAGTACAAAAGAAAGCTCTGGGCACATCCACCATTTCAACAGCTTTCAGAGCATGGAACAGTTACATTCACCAAGATAAAAAACCTCAGAAGTGCTAGGAATTGAGTTGCAGGTACAGTAAAATTATTAGCATGGTGATGACTTGTGCACAAGGGATAAAAGGGCTGAAAAATGTAAACAGCTCCATCTGTTCTTGCTAAAAGGAACCAGAGTGGAAAATCACAAATTTGTTACTGTGTTTAGTATACAAGGTGTATATTCCCCTTGTTGAGTTGCTTAGGTTTCCAATTTTAAAAAGACACTTCAGTAAAACAGTGCAAAACTGCCATAATTTTAATCCATGATTAAGCATGTTTTTTCCTAGTCCATCAGCAGTAAAAATGCTTTTGGTTGTACCTCACCTACACTCTTACTGCATATGTAGTGTCTTCATTGAAAATGTCTCCATTATATGCCATTTGGGGTTTTATATTTATTAGTTTGCAGTATCAGTTGTGCTCAGTTGCAAGCAAAATAAACTATATTTATTTTAAATGCCAATTCTGCAATTTTGACTTGGGAACTGGGAATAACTGTTTTTGAAACTGTATTTTGAACATGGAAATAAAAGTCGAGAAGTGGTAGAAATTTCCACAGCTAAGCTGAAGCCATTCTTTAGTCCAAGGTCTAAAAGAGAACATATTTCAAAATCGTAAGGATTTTGTGTAAGCTAAAAAGGATTGTGCTTCAGTCACTATGGTATTTCACACCCTGAGCTAAGCTACAATAATAAAGTGCTAAAATGTATTTACATCAGTCAAATGAGCAAATTAAATTTTGGATACATGTGTAAGAAGAGGTGAGCAAATCCTGACTTAAGCTAAAGTTACTTTAGCTTAAATCTTTTATTACTCCATTGATTTAAACTGAATTTCTGTGGACTTAGCCGGTGTAAATGTGATCACATTCAGTCTGCAAAGTAAAACTCATCTTGACATGAATTATGGTCTAAATTACATTACTTGATCATCTACAATATCATTTGATAAACTTCTTGTCAATACTATTGCTTTCTGACACATTTTGACCCAGACCACTTTTTGGCATATGTAGCCTTTTATTCCAGGCTGTATTTTAACAAATTTGAAGTAGGCCACTTCAACCTCCTTTTTGCTGTATACTCTACCTGTGTTGTGTGATTTAAGAGAATTTGGACAGAATTAAAAGTGCAGCAAGAATTATAGAAGATAGGATAAATATGATAGGCTAGGTAATCAGATAAAAAGACTCGGAAATATGTTTAATTTAAAAAGGCACCAAATGGTGTCCTTAGAAGCTTTTCTGTCATATCTTTTTCTTATACTAGATAGCAGAATATAGCATTTATTTAAGATGGTGAACTTCATTGATCTGCTTATTTGAAAAGAGGTTGTGTTTTCCTCTTATCTTAGCCAGTAGTTTTTTGGATGAGATGGACTGCTCACTGAATAAATAGCGAAGAAACAGAGCTATCTTGGGAAGCTTTATATTTCTGTTGCTTATTGATATTATACTATTGTTGGCTAAATGCAGAGCTGTGTGTAACGAGGAATAGCGCTCTGCTTAAGCATCCAGTTCAACATAGAACTTTGCAAGAGACTATTAATTACAAAATAGATTGGTCTCACTAGCAAGAGTAACAAGACAGATCAATCCTCCTCCGCAATGAAAAATTAGACAGTCTAAAATGTTAGTATGACAACAATGCATAGTTTGGGACCTAAGAAGTGCAACGACAATAACAGTAGAAATCCCCATGTATGGGGCACTTTGTCAAACAAACATCTTAGGGCACCACACAACAAAAACATAAGAAAACAAAATCAAACAGTTGTGGGCTTGATTTAAGGGAAATAATGGATCCTTTTTCCTAAAGGCATGATTTAAAAAAAAGCAACAAACCTTCATCTCTTGAGGTCTAGCATAAAAGTTCAAAATTTTTTTCAAATGCCTAAGTACTGACATCCTGGAGACAATTTATTGTCTTGCTGATCCTAGACTTGTTCTGGCAGGGCACAAAATAGGGTGCCTGAAACAGTAGATTGAAACTGATTTAGAGAGTGTGCTTACCACATTCTAGTACAAAAGCTTATTCAAGGATTATAAAAAAAATGGCTTAAATTAGAGGAAAAGTGCAACGGATTATCTGACATAATCTCTGATCCTTTAGCTATTATACCTCCTTTTTTGATATGCCTATATCTAGATTCATGCAGGTGGCTCTACTATATGACTGTACCAAGTCACAAACCAGTTTTAGTCTTTTTCCTGCTTTCCCTGTCTCAAGTTCCTTTCTAACGATACTGAGATTCCCATGCTGCATCCAGCTGTATGATGCACTTATGTTTGTAAACACAAGTACAAACCTTTCTCTCCCTTCTCAAAGTGAAAGAGTAGGCACTTCTCTTGGTGAAGGTGCTTAAATATAGAAAATGTCCTCTCTAATGACTCATTCCACTGCCCACCAGCATACGAGTTTTGAGGAAAAGTTCTGTTCGTCATTCTTGTACAATTCTTCTAGTTTAGAGTGAAGCATATGTTAATCAATGGGGCTTTCAAGGAGAAAATATTAATATATGGAAACCAGGGGTTTGTTGTTGCTTTATGTTTCAATATGGTAAGAATATTTTATTAGCTAAAAAACATAAAGCAAAAGCATACACAGTCATTTTTATACAGTCATTGAATAAAAAGGGAAAGGAGAGATATATATATATACATATACACACACATACATAACACCCGGTAAACTACTTCATTCAGACTCTAAGCAGGTATATTTGATATTTGTAAAAAGTTTATATGACAACCTATGACCACCAACTTTTCAAAGGTTTCTGATGGCCGTCTCAACCCTGAAATGATTGACTAAGGTGCTGTGGGAGTCTCTGCCACTTTCCTAAAAAAAAAGCCAGAAAAAAAGGCAGCCCTCATTTCCATGCTCAGTGTGATGTCTATGTCAACTATCAGGCCCAATGAATTAAAACAAGCTCAATAAAGCTTTTCATCAATATACTTTTCCTGACGTTCACCACTCATTGATATTTCTCCAATATTTACTTGTACAATGTTACCTCAAATCATCTTTATTTGTATGAACCCAGACAATGTGTAGAAAAGTAGCCAGGCGAACAAAGATGTCTGTAAAATCATTACCTTCACGTTTGAGCTTCATCAAACTGATCAGTCCAAACTGCATTATTTCTGTTGTGTGAATTCTGCCTGAGCAGCACAGTTCAATGGTAGAAACTGTTCAATAGAAATAGCAGACAGACAACTATCCAGGCAAAGGCAGCTTATGCCAGCTGACAGTGCAGAAAAAGAAGCTGGTGATCTGCACAAGGAGTGTATTCTTTTGTTAAGCAAGGTAAAGCAAACATTCATACAGAAAAACCTAAAAATAGGTTTGATTTTTCCAAATTTGAAAATAAATGTCACCTTTTTAGGTAGTAAAGGCATTTGCAAAAGGACAAATCTCTATTAGTAAAGGTAACAAATAAACGGTTTTTTCTTCATCCAGACAGTTTAATCTTAGAGATATTAATTTATTTCTTTTCCTCAAAATATGTTGTAAAATATTAATGCTTGTGGCTTTGGACAAGTTTGTAATAACCTTCTGTAAAAAAGCGGTTGAATTTTATCTAATTTGGCATCAATGAAAAATCAGAAAGAAACACATTTCTGAGTGCATTTTGCAGGAGTTGCAAACAGTCATTGAATTCATTAAACATTCATTAGCAATCATTAAAAACTCTTGCTGGAATATTAGTCACCATTAAGAGGTACTATGCTGATTATGTGACTGAATTTTTATCTCTACATAGATTGTAGATAATGCAATAGCTTTTCATTACTTTTCTGATCCAAATATGTTAACATGAACAAACTTCTATTAACTTCAGTAACCTGTTAAGGGAAATTGTGTTTTTGATCTCTAGGGTCATTGTGTAGTTCTGCTTCATTGCAAAAGCTTTATAGAGGATTGTTTAGACTAAGTGATAAGACATACTCAGGACAGTAGTGTAATAAGAAAGGGTCTCGAGGTTATTCTTGGGCAGAATGATCATGAAGGAGCAGATCTTGGTCCACTTGGATGTCTCCTTTAGCTCAACAATGCCAGATCCAAAATACTGATAAGCAACAGTAAGACTTCATAGGCATAAGATATCAGTTATTTTAGAGATGATAATTTGCTTTAGTCTTCTAATTTTATATCTGAAAAAAACAATGTTTTTCAGAGGAAAATTATGTATAATTAATTTAGCAAGGTTCAGCCTGAGGTAGAAACGCTACACTAAACTTTCTGTCCTACTTTGCATTATTTTCTTATATGTCTACAGTTACTATACCTTGTGGCTCCCATGATCTTGTAGGACCATAAAAAAAAAAAGAGCATTTATGCCCCACTGAGTTTGATGAAGTTGTGCCAGCCTGCAGTGTTTCTTTTTGCAGTTCATTCATACCCCACAATGGAGGTCATACTACTGATCAGACTGGTTGGAGAAAACACCAAAAAAATTTTCTCTTCAGAAACAAACAAACAAATTTTAAAAATTAGATATTTAATATTGTTCGTATTTAGCAATGGCATTTTCAGAGATCATTTTATTTGGGGCTTGAAATAGACCATGTATATATCCAATGTCTTTTGTCCTTTCTTAACAGCTTAATTATGAAAGAGTCCAAGCACTTTTTGCCCCAAAAGAAACTGTGACGTTGCAGTTTCAGAAATCTACATTTTGACAATTCTTTACCTTGAAAGGTAGAGGTTCTTTAACGACTGATTTTAATTTAAAAAGCCCCTTCTACTTATAACTTTATTAATATTGTCTTTGAACACACCTTTTTTTGCAGTATAAGATCTTTTTAATGACAATGAAACATATGCAATGTTTATTATCTGATTTAATGCCATTTTTAAATGAGAAAGTTGTTGAAACATGAATCATGGTGCAGTTAATAAAAACTGAAAGGAATCACAGGAGCAAAGGCCCAGTTAGAATGCTGTGGGTCTTTAGTGTAGAAATATTTATTGTGAGATGTTATTAAATGGATCAAAGAGACTGAGCTTTTAGTATTTTGCCAAGGCCTATGCAGAAGATACGAGATTTAAACTTAGTGCACACAGTACATGTGACTCTACATTTGCATTTGAGCCTTGCAGAAAAACTCTATCTCAGAATGATTCAAGGAATTGAATAAAACAAATTAACTACAACACAACTAAATTAATTGCAAACTAGTAAATTGCCCTTTGTTTGTACAGATGACAGTACCTTTGAAGACAGGGTATCTAAGCAGTAGATGCTGTGATACACAGCACACCTGGGAGAGCAGCCACACCTAGTCTGGGCCTCTGAAAGCCATGGAGACAAGCTCTGGGACACGTGGCTGGAGCAAGAAGGAGACAGGAATGGGAAGCTGAAGTAGTGAGGAGGCCTTTGAACCCTCTCGTAATTTTTGTAGCTTCAGTTAATACAAGGCAGTGTCACAATATTGATAGTTTGCACAAGTAGAGAGGAAGCAATAAGGGAGAAGAAGGAGGGGTGTGCACCAAGAGGAAAAAGATTTTTTTCCTTTTTTTATGCATAGGTCCATCAAACCCTGGCAGTCTGCAGTGATGGAAAAGATGCATAATATGATAAAACTTGGTAACCGGCATGTGTGATTGAACAAACCAATGAAGAGATAATATTTGAAAGCTTTACAGCTTGGAAAGCTGTTAGCAAGCTGGTGTCCCCTTCATCATTTTTAATTTTACTTTTACTGCCCTTCATTTGCTTTGACAGGTTGATGTTGCCATGATGCAGTTGAAATTCTCATAAAAGTGCTGTTACCCTTTCAAGATGGCTATTTTTTCCTGGGGTTTATACCACATTTTATAGTTATGTCAGAAGGTTTACTTGGTTTATGAATTCTCCAGGCTCTGAGACTGCTCTAAAAACTCTGGGTTGCAGTTCAGGTTTGCCTTTTAATTTGTGAGATTTAACAACCACTACATCAGAGTATTATTTCCCTACATAATTAGAAATCTCATTTTAAATGTATCCTTTTGTTAATATGGGTAGATAAAATTTCTGCTTGTCCCTCATCTTTTTGATCTGTAGTTTCTTTAATAACAGCAAAAAGCATTTTTTTCTGACTAAAGCTATGTGATTCATTTTTATACTATCTCCCAGTTTTTAAATGATTTATCTCATATAGGATAATAATTCTAAAAGCTCTTTCTGTTCCCTGTGAAATACCATACCCAGTGTTCATAGAGATATTCTCACGCTTCCAGTGAATGTTAATTCATGTCAGATGTGAATTGGTCCCATGACACTTTTGCAATCACAATTAATTTCCCCTTCACTTGCTCTGTAGCAATTCAAGTCAAAGATCTAGAGAGTGAAACTCATCATTGGTGTTGTTAGTTAAACTTTTTGCAAGATTTTTTTTTTAAATGAACCTGAAAGCCTGTTAGTCATTAAGAAGTGTCATACATGACCCCTAATCAGTGTGAACAACAGACCAACTTCACAATTGGAATGGAACTTTGGGGTGGGAGAGGATGGAAAGGGCCGGAAGGGACTTTTCTAGACTTTACATTAAAGTCCAGAAAAGTTGTTCAAGAAAGGTATGCCCTGTAAGGGCAACTCATGAGATTTGTTCATTAATTACCATTTCTGTTGTTGTTTTGGAAAAAAAGAGACTTCAACAGGTGCACTGTATGTGGCTTTGATAGTAATACTTATGACATAGAAAGGATGAAAAGTTTCAGACACAACTGTATTGAATTGGTATTTATTGCCTTCAGTTTAATTAGAAGCAAAAACCAGAAGCTCTGATTTTGCTGTGTCTTCCTACAAGCCCCAGGTAGGGCTCCGGGGAAGAGATGAAGCAATGTCATTAAAGGCAGCACAAACAGAATAAACCCCAGAACTGGCATACTACTACAAGCAGTATCAGATCCACCAGTACTTGGAAGTACTTTGCTGAAATAATGTGTGGACGATCAACAGTTGGGCATAATTTGATGATGCTTTGGGCAAAAACTAATTAAAATCTCACATGTATACATCTCAAGAGATCTACACTGTATGATGTGCAGTCCAGCTTTAACAGGAACAGCCATTATTAATGCATTTCACAGCTTTGCTTTTCTTTCCTTTTGCTTACATATATTATGGCATGGTGTACTGACCAGCACTGCCATGTATGTATATTGTATTCCTGCATAGCACAAGGGCTGTTTCCTCACACAGGACTGAGTTATATCCTCTAAGAAATGGAAGAACTCAGCTAGCGTTTCTGGATTTATTATGCACTGAAGTAGTTTCCCCAAAATTTGAATGATACATTTTAAACTCAGAATTTAAAAGGAAGCTTGTCTTTGAAAAACAGAACATTAGAGAATTTCATCTAGGTATGGCAGTCATCCAGCTATAGATTTGATAAGGTCATTTGAGTAAGGAACTTATACTTGCTCCTGCATGCACTTGTAATTTAGTGAGGAGTGAAAAGGAAGTGTAAAACAAATGTTCTTGATTCAAAGGTATTATTACAGCATGAAGTGGCTTTTTTTCTCCTAAGTTAGTAGGTTTGTTCCTGTCACCCTTGCCAGAGTCCCGTGCAGCTCTAAATTGTTATTTTATTTTAGCAGAATGACAGTTTAAATGTCATTGTAATCATGATGTGTCCTTAAAACGGTATCATTTTATTTTGGTCTCTTGTTAAATACTTCCCCCCTTAATTGCCTTTTCATTCAACCAGAAGACTTATAATGGCAACCACAGCACAGCTGAAAAACAATTCATTGTATCAGTCACAGACTCTCATAATGGAGCACCTTAATAAGAGCAAGTTCTGTACTTCTTGAAGGCACAAGATAAATTAGGTTCATAGTCCATTATTTGAACAAGGGTGTCTGACTTATGGCAAATCTATCTGAAAGAGTATTGTAGAATTGTATTTTATCTTTAAGAAATGCATTTTCTAAAAGTAAGATATTTACTTCTGTTGCAGTAAAGGATTTAAACAGAAGAATTTCTCTCTAATGTTTGTTGAATCATACTAGAATGATGAGGTAGAACAGAACCATGCATCAAACAACCAATGTGAAAAACTTAGCATTGTATTTTATTTCAGGAGGGAAGGCTGAGCACAGAATGTGGAATGGTTTTGCCAAGAGCACACACTCTCTCCCTTATTTACCAAGCTATATATACAATGAAGAAGGTGACAGCACTCTTAAACTTTTTCTACTGCTGAAATTTATGGATGTGCACATTTCCTTTCTCTTTTGTGAAGAACATCACACTGGCAGAGCTGCAGACTGCATTTCTCTAACTCTGTAGAACTGCTGTAATATCAAAAGAAGCAAGACAGTTGTTGAGTAGATTTTTTGGTAGATGCCCTATCAGTTTGTCCTCTTTGTCAAGCATAGAACTGGCTGAAAAGAGAACTCTGCCTTTCTTCCAAAGCCTGTTTTTTTGCCTTTTTTTTTTTTTTTTTAATGTTTTCCTTGCTGTGGTAACAACTAACAAGTACCACAGATAGTATTTTCTGTGGTGACTATTTTCTAATGAGGAGTCTTCTACTTACAGCATTGAAATGACACTAAGAGTTCATTTTTTGTGTGCCTGACAGGCATCATCAAACAACCACTGGGGTTTAGTATGACCTGGAAGGGATTCAGACTTACAATTTAATATCTGAGAAATGCTTTAATGAACTGAAACTTCCCTTACAAGATCCTTTGGTTTTGGCTTAAATAATGCAATCAGACTCAATCTTCTCATGTAAACACTTGCTTCTAATCTTTACCATAATCAAGAGGTCACCCAATCCTTTCCTGATATTTCTTGATTCATGACTAAACACGCATAAGATTTGAGGAAATCAGTTATGCATTATTTAAAATTTCTTAAGGCACAAATGGAAAGGAGATATACTGTGATTTCTGATCCCATCTTACCAACACAGAGCTTCTGATCCCATCTTACCAACCCTTTCATTCAACTGTCTTAGTTTCCTTGGGTGGTATGTTGAACTCCTGCTCTTGAAGGAGGGGTATTTCACTTGGAAAAAACAGATGAGTTTTCCAGTAAAAAAAAAAAAGTTTATTATAAGGATATAACTGACCATTCTTGCTATGTTATCTACTACTGTAATTCTGTTTACAACTTTACTTTCTAAACACTGAGCCAATGATCAACCACCAATGACCAGTGCTCAACCACTCATTCTCCCTGGTCCTAGTGGAACAAGGCATTCTGTAGACTGACTACAAGGCCATTGAGCTAAAGTGGAGACAGGAAAAAAATCAAGGTAAGTTTACCATGGCTGCAACAGGTCTGCAACAAATAGGGTTTCATGACTCTTAACAAGAGTGAAGTTCAGTCATGCAGTTTCTTCCTGTCATGGATACAGATTGCCTACCTAACAGGTGGACTGCTCAAGTCCTTCTGGTAAAGTAGCTTTGATTCAGAGTAGTGGATATGTGGTATTGCAGGCATTTACAGTGAGTATTGGAAATTCTGCAATAGAAATTATGTCTGTCAAAGCAGGAAGACCAAGAAAAGCCTTGCAACTGCTTCCTCCAGCTGTTAAGTGTCCTTAGCTAGTGGGTGCCATTTTCATATTTTTCCTAAATACCGGGCCCGATGCTGTGCTGCTGCCACACCTGCGACATTGTGCTCTCTCTCCATTGATTTGCAGACACAGACTTCTGGCCTATGAATCCCTAAGAGAAATTAGGATGACTGTGCAACCTTATAATTGTAATTGTTGTTGTCACAAACATCTGATATTTAAAACTTTAGTTTATGAAGCCATTTCAGGAACAGACTTCCTGAGCTGTGAACCCGCTTAAATATGCCAGTAAAGACAGTTTCCAAGATGCAAGAAATATCTCCATAAAGATTACAGCCCAATGTGTAGCTCTTTAAGATATTCCAGTAGGAATACTACTTTTATTAGACTTTCTTTAAAGTTTACTCATTATGATAAAAAGTCTTTCTATGATAGCGAAACATTAACACACCTGCTTACAAATTTGAGTGTTTATTGTTACCTTTTGAGTAACCTCTTTCTCAGAAGGGACTAAGAAGCCCCTTTTTCTCAGCACATTTTCATATTGACAGTTTAGTGGATCTCTGATATGGTTGGTATAACATTACATCTGCCACTGGATATTTTACAATACTACACAAAAAAAATATGCAGTATTGTGATTGGAATAGAGTTAATATTATTGCTGGAAAAAATCATTCTCTGGGGAATAAAAGTCATTATTGTTGGTTTTCCTTCAAAAAGTTAACAAACAAAGCATTCTATCTTCCATATTAATGATATAGACCTTATCTTATGCTTTAATAGCATCCTGTTTACCTCATTTTTTAATTCAAATTTTACATGTCTTAATCCTGGGATAGTAATTCTGTTCTCAGCTTGTTCTCTTCAGCTACTACTGCATTTTGAAGTGTCTGTGCCTGGTTTTATATCCAAGGCTTCCGAAGATTGGAGTTTGGGGATCCTGGGAGTGTTTCTCATGGAGATTTTTTGCTGAAGGAAATTTATCATGAATAGCTGGGTGGATTCCGTTGCAGCTGAAGTGTTGGATACCAAGGCAAATGACATTGCTTAAAAATGATGGCCATGAAATCCAAGTGCATTGCAAATCACTCAGCTGCAGAGTCTTGGAATAAAAGCACTACAGGACTGATGTATGGACTGATGTTGCCATTTAATGTGGTTTCCCAGCAAACCTTTCATAAAATTCATGACTGTAGCTGACCTCTGTTACTGTGTTCCTCTTAGGGGAAAAAAAAAAAAAGGCTATAACCCAGCTCTCTACAGCAGTGCACTGAAAAGTGATGTGTGATGTGAACCAAGGTGAGAGGAATCATGTTCACTTCACCACAGACACTAAAGGTGAGCCTGTAGTCAAGCAGTTGATTAAATGTCACAGCATATTCGACAGTCTTCCAGACTGACAAGGTTCTATTCTGACCAGCTTGAAACTAGGAGCCTGATTCAAATCACATTTTCTACCAGCTTTACTCCATTGCCAGTGTTGCTTTAACAGTGTTGGTTCTGTAAAAGCAGAAGTAGCTATCAGCTGCCAGCAGGTAACACAGAGCTTCTTTATGTTATAGTTACCACAAAATATGAGAAAAGACACTGCTTATAGTACTTAGCTCCTCTATTAGATATAGTTACTTGATTTTTACTTTATGCATGGCTCTGAGTGCTGATTTGCCCTGAAATCGGCAATTCTGGCCTGTGCTAGAAAGTCTTGGCTTCTTGTGTAAAAACTGGAGTACTGTTTTTCACTTCCACTATAGCTTACAGTCAAGGGACAGTTGCTGATGTATGTTAAATTACTACAGCAACTGAATGTGTATGAATGTCACAGCAAGCTGGATTTGAGGCAAAAGGTCTGGCTCACATGGTGTCTGAGCCACCTCCAGAGAGAGCAGAAAGCAGGACAGGTGAGGGAAAGTGCAATAGTAGAGATGCTCAGGCACCATGAAAATGTGAAAAGAGGTAAAGAGTATCTAATCAGACAGATGATGAGGAATATTTGTTTTCTTCTTCCTCTATGTAAAGTGGTAAATCAAAATCCACCTCTCATTCTGACTTCCCTGTCTTTCAACTTATCACCCTTCTCAAAGTACCTTTTTTAAATTTTGGGAGCTGAGGTGGTATAGTCTTTCATTTGCAAGATTAATTCCATGTTTAGAGAAATGGAATATGAACAGTTACCACAAGTGCACACTTTTATCACTGCCATGAACTAAAACCAGTTTAGCCCTTCCATTTCCTCAGATCAAGTTAGTAAGCAGATGTGAGCACAATGTTTTTGTCTGCATGTGAATTTCTACCTTTTTGGTGAAAATTATTTGTGAGTACAAAGTGAGGGCACTGTGTGTCTCCTGTGATCACCTCATGATGGTGATACACCATCTATCAGCAGAGCATGCCACACTCTATATGCTTCTCTGGGAGGGTGATGTGCAAGTCCTTAAAGATCTGTGGCAAAGTTGAGGCATTTGCTTTCTTGTTCCTAATTCCACTTGTGTCTTCCTCTGTGTGTGTGCGTGTATACATAATAAGGGAGATACAACTGAAAAAGAGGTAGGAAAAAGTTCCATGATGGTAAGTTAATGATGTAGGGTTTACCTGTTGAACAATGTGTCTAAAGTTTGTTTCAAATTAGCTAGAAAAACTGTCCTCCCAGCTGTGTTTTGGTAGTGTGTGGTGGCAACTGTAAGTCAGAGCTTCCACAATTCCATCCGATTCCCAGCCCAAACAAGCTGTATGTATAGTAATACAGTGCAGTAGTGTAAAAAAAATTTACAATATAATTATTTTTTTTTATTCTAGTTCTCTCCGGGCTATATAGTCCCTGCCTGTTGTTTTATTTACTCCATAGCTATTCTTGTTTTGCAGTTATTTCCTTTAGATTGTAGCTCTAAGGTCAGTCTAAGGACAAGATGTTCCTTCCAGAGATGAGTTGTGAACAGTAACAAGTAGGCTGTGTAAATGCTTCTTTCTTCTGTGTCATTCTGAAAACCTAGCTCGGTAAAAAAATTAGCCTCCTTCAGCTCAGGATTTAGATCCTAAATTCAGATTTTGAGGTTGACATCACTCCTTTGATGCCTCCAAGTAAATTACAACAGAGTAGTTACAAGGTGATCATAGCCATGCCTATGGAAGTTGTAATTCTCCAGGCTGAGAATGATTTTTGTAGCCACTAAAACGTAGAGGACAAGATTAGTTGGTTTTGTTTTTTGGGGTTTTTTTTTTTCTATTTCACTAGATTATTTCTTCAATAATTCCATGCCATTTTTTCTGTTTTTATAATACAGTTTTGATGAAAAAACAATGCTACAGACCTTGCATCACACTGGAATCATCTGTACCTTGCTAGGACATTAATACAAGTGTAAGAGTAGGCTGCCTTTCTAAATATCTGCTTCATGAGGGCAGAGGATTTTAACATCCAGACAGAACAATTGATTAATAGAAATGGAAAGAGTAGTTGTAGTACCACACTCTGCTCCTCTTTTTCTTTCTTCTTCTGGACAATACAAATGTGCTGGTGGTACTAAATCCCTTCATTCATAAGTGAGTACAATAAAGATTAATCTTTAATTATTTCTGGCATATGTCCTTTAAATTCAGAGCCTGTAAATCGCAATGGGCAAAGGGTAATATGTCTTAACAGGTTACACCTCCCAAAGGATTTGTTGATTGACATCAAAATTGTTTCCCCTCCCTCTCTTCTGACTGACAGAATGGCAGGTGTGAAGTGATGGCAGTGTGCTGTAATAATGTGTCAAAAGATCTTAAATCAAGACTAATGTGGCTTCAGTGATAAGCTCCCAAACGTTTGTATGGCAGAAAATGGAACTGTAGGGCCTATTCATCTTACGGCTATTATATCTTTGCACTTTCTGAAAGCACTTTTTAGTTAGGGTCCTTGGCTGATTACAGGGCAGAGGTTTTAAGAGTATTTCTTTTTACAAAGCCACTGTAGGGAGAAAAACATTTCCATGCTTACTACTATGAAGCACTTACACCTAGTGGGGTTTTTTTCACGGTAATTTTACCATATATGTAATCCAGAACCTGAAATTGATAAAAAATATGCTTGTTGCAGCAGCTACTGATGGTCACACCTTTGGACAGAACACAACATCTAATGCTCAAGGAAACAGTAGAAAGGCAGTGAGCATAAATAAGGGTGAATACACAGAGACACAGGCTCATTTAAGCTACCTCTGATGTGCAGTTTGTACAGAATTTTCTGACCAAGAGGGAAACTGAACTTACAGGTGAAAGGAAGATAGGTAACTAAATCCTGATTTTATTATGCAAGAATGGGTCTTTGCATGCATAAATATAAAAAAATTGAGCAAAATAGAACAGAAGTTGAAGTCCAGTTAAATGGTGATACAAAACCCCCCCAAAGACTCCACATAAGGGTCCAGAAACAGTCTGCAGTCTGTCCATGGGGGCAGATGCATCTTTTCTGACCTTTCCAAAAAGTTTCAGATCAAGGCCTTATACCTCAATTTCTGTATGTGAGGGTACTCAAGTAGAGTACTTGATAGTACCAAATGCAAATTTTTGTGTACAAAACTTTTACACATTTTTACAATGTCTCTGAGGACAAGAGATACTGCATTTGTTTACAGGTTTAGTCAGAATGTTAAGAATTTAAATGAGGGAAAAATTGAAGTTCTGTTGATTATTTCTTTTCTTAGGAAAGCAACTTTTGTGCACTAAAACTGTAGGGAATTTTAAGATAATAATTATTCAGGGAACTTCATGATGAAAATTTATAGAAAACATGAAGCTGGATTTAAGGAATCATTTATAAAAATAAAAATAGAATATTTTCTGTATTAATAAATGGAAATATGTATTGTTTATATGCATAAACAAGCAAGAAAATCACTTTTAGATAGGTACAGGGCATGGTTGTAGAAAGTTACAGAATTTTCCCTTTAATTTCACTACTCAGAATTTACACAGGATGCTTATGATGGACAGGAAACCACTCCTATTTCACAAATGGTGAGAGAACTCATACTGAACAGTGCTGGCCAGCACAATCCAATTGGAACTGAGCAAATGTTACAGTAAAACCATGTTGGTGTGAGGAGTGTGTGGCAGGATAAATAGGAGAAATTTCCAATATTTCCTCATGTAAATTCCTGACCTATAAGAAAGCAGAGGTTTTAGGTTATAAATGTTCTTGAAATAAAATAAAATGAAAATAAAATTATTTAAGATCTTTATTTATTCTGTGGTCTCTTATTTCATTCTCAATATGCTCTGGGACAATTACCCAGGACAAGAGGCGCAGGAGGCCAGTCTTTGTGGAGAATTCCAAGGAATTTTGTTCTTCCTTGGCATGAGCATTTTTCAGGGATGTTTTCCAGTAGGTCTATATGGAAGTATTTTGGTTCTCAGCAACATGATGACAGATACTGAAAAGGAAAGATATGTATAACAGCTGCATTCTGTGTGAGAAAGACCCTTACCATCCTATGGTCTCTGGAAATGCTCTGTTGCAAATCCAACTCCCTGCTTTTGTATTGTTTCCTGATAAAACATTATGAAAAAAATAGTATAGAAGAAAAGCCAGCTGAGGCAAAAATGAAGTAAATAATGTTAAATAAAGTAACAAATCAAATGGAAATCCTAGACAGATTCTTTACATTACAACTGTGGGTCAGTTTAAGTAAAAAATAAACGCCAGAAATTGCTGACTGACAGCAAAGTAATGGTCATGACAACTTTGGAGAAACCTGGTTTACCCATCTGACAGAGGGGAGCATATGCTCAGAGAGAGAAGAGAACCGATTCCAACTTTTGTATGGTAGTGTGAGTGAAGTTCAGCTTATGGGAAAGAGAGGAAAGGGTCTGTGGTCATGGACATAAATTAACACAAAAAGTATGAATTAAACACAAGCAGAACACAAAATTAAGACTTCATTAAAATTATTGCATAAATCAGCTGGCTTGAAAATAACGGTATTAAAAAACTTTCAATCCTTATTTCTTCAGGAAAAACAAACCCACAATTCCCTCCTCCTTATCCCAAAGCAAGGCCTAACAAGTGAGCTGCCACTGAATATTTGCAAACCCAGTATTAAATGCTGCTTGAAATTTGTTCCCTTGCTGAAGAGGGCAATAGTAACTGAGCAGTGTCAATCTCTCTCCTGTCTCCTATTTACAGCTTTAAGAAAAGTAATTGAAAAAACCAACAAAGCAATAAGACACTGGATAATCACTGCAGTTTGCAGTGCACTGTGTTTAAATGTACACAGTCTCTTCATGCCTCTCAATTTCCCCAGCCCATGGGGATTTTCAGTTTCATGGAATCAGTCTCCTGGCCCATAATCATGGTCTAAGAGCAAAACCTGATTCACAGAACTGATTTTCAAGTTAGGCTGTTCCAATGCACCTACAATCAATAAATAACAAGGCCACCAGCACACAAAACAAAGCACACAAGCATACAGTCAGTAATTTACACTATATACACTATTCAAATGGCAGTACACTGCTAATGGCTGTAGTAGAACATCTCCTTTCCACCATTCAGACACTTAAACTAAAAAATGGGGATTGAGAACATTTTTCTTTTCCATTCCTTTTCTTTTCTTTATTTATCTTTTTAACTAAGTCCTCCTTACCATGTTTGTGGAATAGCAGTAATACCTGAGAAAAGTAAAGCTGTTTTAAAAATTGGCCCTTTTTTTACCCAAAGAAGATTTTTTCCCCCCTTTTTTTTTTTTTCCTTAGTTATGGAGCTGAGAGCTGGTTATTTTGTTTGATTGTCATTTTGTTTGATTGTCTATTTTTTGATTGTCTATAAAGCACTGTGAAAACATGCAGTATAGTGAAGTCCCAACCCTCCATCCAAGCACTCATTACAGGAAATGTTTCTGTTGGAAAAGATGGTAACATATGAAAATATTCCTAAATCTCATTTTTCCTCTGAAGCATTACTTAACCCTCAGGCAATAAATTTTGCTGAACTCACTGAAGTGAGAAATGGACCCTTTTAATAAGGCTTTTAACTACACATCTTAATGAAACCTAAACAAATGATGTCCCTGCCACTATGTTGGATGCATCTGTGTCCATGTATACTATATAAGAAGAATAAATATTTTTCATATTTAGAGATTTATTGTTCTATGATAATTTTCAAACAGCACTGGAAAATGAACAGACAATGCTTTCTATTTAATAACTGCAGTTTGCCAGCTTTCTTCTTTACCTGAGTAATGACCACCAGGAGGGGCTTCACAGCAGCTTGGTCTGTTCCTAGATCCAGAAAAGTATGTGCATTTGCCTACAAGGACAGTGTGCATTTTAAGGTACATTTATCCTTATTTGACTCATTTATTTGCTTTTTTCTTTCTTTCTTTAAAGACGTCTCACATCTCTGACCTGTGACACTGGCTAACGCATGCTGTGGGCTGTGCAAACAGAAATTTTCTACAGCCAGGCATTCACTTTGCATAAGTTAAACCTCTGTATGCTACTCTTGTCCCCACTCCTTTCTAATTTTAGTGAATTTTGTGCTTTATAAAACAGGCTGTTTCAAATATGAATAAATCTGTATGTCAACCCCACCCTCTTCCCCACAAATACGAATCTGAATATGAATGTCAGGACCCATGCACATGCCTAGTTTCTGTATGAGAGCATTCTGCCTATCTGGAGAAGTGATTTGACTTCTCTGTATTGCATTAGGCCACTGTCATTAACAACAGAGGTGTCATTTTGATGTGATCTGTGAGGCAGTAGAAGCTTTGAAGTTGAAAGATAGAACAGACATGGATAAATTGTGCTCTGAGTATGCTGCTATTGCACCATTATTGCTGGCAATTATTTCACCAAGTGACACATCTGATAAAAAGTCATCTTCCTTGCTATGGAAAGAAACCACAGTTCACTGAAGCACATGGTAGATCTGTCGATTTTAGAGCGTGACAAAAAGCTCATTAGTTTAGGCCTAATCATTCTGCACCAATTGTGGACTCTTTAGCATTGTTTCCCCTCCCGCCGCCCCAATCCCTGTGTTTTCAGTTGGTTTCCTTTCCTGATCTAGTACTTGTGCTTTTCTGTTTTAATGTTTGGCCGTTTGCTCTCTCTTCTCCACACCACTTTTTTTTTTTCCTAATGATGTGCTTAATATGCCTCCTGCTTCTCTTACCCCTTCCTTAACTGTTTTGAATAATGTTTATTTCTTTGTTGATGTCATAAAACAGGGAGTTCACAACTTTTTTTTTAATCTGCAGAGTATGTGCGATCTAAGTTCTCCAAATAAATAATAACAGATTCCAGGTAATTAAATTTCAGGCTAACTTAAAGTTAAACATGAAATACAGATTTACCCCTTCAGCTATGCCCCATGGGCTGAGTTCTTAAGTGGATTCCTATTGCAGGGCTAGTAGCAACCCTTCAAATAAACTGTGAACAAGAAAAAGGTAAATGGAACAATATTTTTAAGCATTTAGGGTAACAAGCTGAGATAAAAGGCCTTATTTAATCATCAGATCTTTTTACCTGACTAGCAAAAAAAAAATTAAATTACAGTGCATGTATATCAAGAGAACAATTACACTGCTAGAACACTTTCTTTTTACATAAAGGCTTCTGGGCAAACCGCTCTAGAGCCACAAGTCTGAGGAACAGAGGCATTGAAAATTAGATGTGTCGTAGTTTTTAGAGGTTCTTCCTATTTCTACGCTGAAGAACACCTTTGTTAAAACACAAGCTCATGTTCTGTGCTTCAGTTATTGTATTTTCTTGGATAGGTGAGCCATAAAGGAAGGTGGCCTTGAGCCATTCACCTTACCAAAAGATCTTTCATCACAGTACATCAGAACTGATCTTCCATAAAGGGGTCACAGACTATGTGGCATAGATTCATTGCACTTCACTGAAGTGTCTCAGATACCCAGTTACAATAGCCTCCCTTCATAGACAATCTAGACTGAAAATCATCTTCAAAAGGCAGTTTATGTTAAATAGCTGCTGTTTGCTGGAAGGAGCATGGTCTACATGCTTACTAAGCCTGCTACAGGTGTTATGAAATAATGAGCATGGTCTGTGAGACTTGCACACAGCAATAAGTTACTGTCCAACAGGAGCTTTACCAGGGTTCTCCTACTGAGTCTGGGGGAATTAAATCTTCAAAGTCTTACAGACAATATTATTTTTACTCTAAATTAATGGTCTCAGTCTAATCCTTATAATTATGTCTTCACAGTGTAGCCAAGAGACAGGTGATTTAACTGACGAGAGAGTCTCAGTCTCACTTGGAATAGGCCTCCAGGTCAGAGGTGTATTAATGAGACAGCAGCTGGAGGATGATGAGCTGATCCTGCAGCCTCCAACAGCACTGAATTGACTACAAGGGACTCTATAGAAAGTAACTTCTAGCTAATAACTATGCAAATCATCCTGCAGATACAGCTGTTATCATGACTGCAAGAACTCCTCTTGTTTGTTCTTGGAGGGAGCTGGGGCGGTTGTATCAAAGTCCAGACCATGTATAAATTCCATAGTGGTCACCATGTAACACACCACAATATTTGAAAGGTACAGGAATCAAGTTTACGTCTTGATTCTTTCAGGACTCATATCCTGTGCCAGCAGAAGTGGAAAAGATACCATTTTCTAGAGAGCTTCTCTGATCAGTATTCTTGTCGTGTATCCTAATGGTAGGAAGTAATAATAATATTAAAGCTACCACATACAATGAAGCTACATGCTAAATGGCATAAAACTAAGCATGTTCTGTTGCTAGTACCAAATATTATTTGCATTAGCATGTTATGCATGTCAAGCATGTCATAAATCAACCCTTTTCATTCTAAAAGGGATTTCCAGGCATATCTTCAGTATTTCTAACAAAAGTGGATAAAAAACTTAATTTATAACAATTATAGATTTTTCCTATTGTTTATAGAGAAAGTTTTGATTTTCTGGTTGCAAGCAAAGGGCATGAGCATAATAATTGGCTTGAAGAAAGGATTTGAACTGGAAAGGGCAATAATCTTTTACTTGGAGCTTCTCCTGCTCCTGGAAAGCAGTTGGTTTCATTCTGGGCGGAGCAATGCTTTTCAGTGAGATTGGACATGTCAAAGCAGGGTTACAAATACCAGATTCTTTATTTCCCTACAAAACACCCTGCAGACATTTAGACACACATTAACAGAACTATTTCTTAAAAGTCCAGCTACAACAAATTGAATCAAATGGCTGCAAGGAGGTTCATTGCTTTGAGCCCTGATCTTCCCTGGAAATTCTTTGGACAGGGTCCAAGTATGAGAAAATCTGCAGAACCTGAAGTGATAAAATAATGTATCCTTGCAGAAACTGATCCCACACCACAAGCAAAGAGGAATTCTGAAGCAATTGGTAAATTTAAAAGGGATTTCTTTCCCATACTTGCCACCCATGCAAATGACTGACCCAGCTACCCAAACTTCTACCCATGTTCAAATCCCTTAAGTAAACCTCTCCAGCTCAACTGTAACATGTAATTGTCTACACACCTAAGCATCTCCTATTCTTCTCCTTCCAGGTTCCCATGTCAGTGCATGAGTTTTAAAATAATTTGATAATTTTAATAACCTGCTTAGACTTTATTCTCTCAGATGTTGTTTCTCAAGAAGCAATTTGTCAGAATGGGTGACTGCATGGTAGCCTAACCTGAAAACTTTCTGGATTTCCTAAATTCCATTGTCTTGTACATTTTTATTATTACTTCATAGCAGTTATGTCCATATACACAATGATAAAAGGGGTTTTTTGCATTATTTGACTAGAATATTGCTGGAGAAGCAATGAAGCTTGTGCATTATGAAAAGACAGAACAGATATGTTTGATCATGTGCAGAGGGAAGGATAGGAAATTAATTTTACACCACCCTCCAAAAAGCCTATCACAAAGAAAAGTTATCTTTGAAGCGTTCTCTTCCTCAGTGGGAAAACATATATGTGCAAATCATGGGTTTTCTTGGCTTTAACTTGTATCAGCAGAGTTATCTTTGAAGTAAAAGAACCAGTCCTTTTTCCATTAATTCCTAACAATAAACATCTATGACACTGACTTTTAAAAAACTTGCATTCAAGCTGTACACCTGGAATGGAGGGCTATCTAACTCATCCTGCACACATGGGTTATGTATCCTATATGTAAAGTCTTTGATCCACGATAAAAAACAACATTTACTGATTTGTTTTGCACTGTACCTTGCAATAAATGCTTTACAAAATATATATTTTGTTGCATCTGATGTCTAGCTAGAAGAGTTTGCTGAATAACACTTGTATGAGCGCACTGAAAAAAGAACAGATATGTTTAAAGCTTCTCAAGAGTCAGGAGTTTCAACTGCAATATATTATTTTACAAGTTTTTACTGTGATTTGCTTTGTAAGTCTGTGGGGAGAGCCTAAGAAGACAAGGATGTCGGAAAGAGGAGTTTCTTCTTCCAAGCAGGAAAAGAAAGTGGAAATTGAATAAAGTTATGAAAAAAAGAAAAAACAAAAAACCAAGAAAAGAGCTCTGGAGTGTTCCTCTTTCTCCAGCATCTTCATTGGGACACTTTGAACTCACTGTCCCACTGACTGTAAGATTTTTTTTGACAGAAAATGAAAGTGTCTGCTTACTGGACACTAGTGTCTTATCTGTGGAAAAAAAATGAGAAAGTAAAACCAGGCAAAGTAGACCCAGAGGTAGATGAAAATTTTAGCATAATGAATGCTTTGAAAAAAGTATAATAATATATCTGTGTTTTAAGACCTGGGGCCTGTGGGAGGGGGAGTGCTTTTTGAAGAGATCAGTCAAGTACATATATCCAGAAATCATGCTTAGCAGCATTGATTGCCCTTAGAATTGGGTCTGAACATCCTCTGTCTTCAAAGTTAGAGAAGATTTACAGCCTTTCTTAAACAGCATTCTTTTCCTAGGGGTTGCAGGTGGTAAGGGATGGACTTGTGGTGAGGGAGGACTGAAAAGAGACTAATTGTTTTTTTTTTTTTTTTTTGGAGGGCAGGGTTGGTGTTTAGTTGTTGGTGGGTTTTTTATGGTTTTAGTTTTGTTGGGTTTTTTGGTTGGTTTTGGGGTGTTTTTGTAGTGCTATATAAAATTATGGCAAATATTTGACCTTGCCTTTGGGCTGTGAGGCAAAAGTTCGTTTCTCAGTTCCCTTGTCCCTCAGTGGAACTCTAAAGTGGAACTTTAATGCACAAAGCTATGTTTGTGAAATCACCTCCCTAGCTTGAACCATGTATTTTCAATTAAAACAAATTAAAAAAAAATCAAGATTGAATTGTTCTAATATAATTGAAGTATTTTGAAAGGGTAGCAGGACTGCCTCAGAGTCCAGAAAAGGTGTGAGAAGCCTGTTTGTTCAATGCTACTACTTGCTAACTAGGATTACTGTATAATTTTGGGGGGAACTACACAGTGTTCTGCTGAATCTAGTCTTTGTAATTAACAGGGTACATAAAAAAACAGCTTCATACCTTAGTTATTCTATGGTCAGGTTTGATTTGAGTGTTTTTGACAACAAGCTGTGCCATCTAGAATTCAAGAGCCTAAAAATATTAGTAGGTAGTGACATATATGTGTAGATACAAATAATCATGTCCAAATGCACACACATATAGACATACATGTCTACGTATGGATAAATACCTCTCTTGTGATATGGAACCCTGTGCAGGGAGCAGACAGATGCTTAAACCTGTGATGAAGAATTACAAATTCGATCTTCAAATGGGTACCTGTTTGTGGTGCCTTATATGACAGTCTGTCACTTCCTTTTATCATTCTCCTTCTGTAATTTAACGTCAAGCTTACTAATTAGGACCTGACACCAAGAAGGGATAAGGCCAAGGAATAACATCTAAAGTAGCTATCTGCATACAGATATACTAAATAGAGTAGTCCTTTCAGTGAACTGTTCAAGACAGACATCACAGTTTTTATGGCACATAAACTCCCTTCCTCAGCAAGAGTCTCAGGATGGTTTGGACAAGTGAACTCAGTGAGGGCTGCACCAGTTTGCTTTACTGACATTGGTGCAGAGCCAGTTTCTTACACCGTTCTCCATAGTCCTGCACAAATACTGTTGCGGGTTGATTCTCCCCCTGCCCCAAAAACATTCTTATTTGCTTACAAAATGTCAGTGTAGCCATTTTATATCAGATTCTTTACATTAGGACCAATTGACTATTTGTACTTTTGGGTGTTTCTCAGCTACTTAATTGAATCTTTTGCAGAGCTCTGCTCCTCTTCTTTCCTCTCCATTATTCAGAATCAAACAAGGTTTATCATACTGTGATTGATTGCAAATCACTGTAATACTGCTGGACAGAAGATTAATGATGTCAACCTTAATGACAAGGTTGTTTTGTAGCAGAATGCCAGCCACATGCACAGACTCCAAAAGGAGACTGTTTTTCTGAAGCCTAAAAACACACAGTTGCATGTAGGATGATACTTAATTCCCAAGCTGCAATTAAAGCCTAGTCCAAAACTTTCAGATAATTTTTAATGTACTCTTCAAGAGAAAGTAGAAAATCTTTGGACTGATTAACAAAATTATCACTTCATCAGAGCACTTCATCTGACCTATCAGAGCTAAAGGTGATATGAAGTGCTCTGTTCAACCATGTAAAGTAGTTAATGAAACCAGATTTTATCTGTATTTGACTACATAGCTGGTGTTAGGGTGGCATTTGTTGCTGATGCAGAATTATTCATTTACAGACCCCACAGCATCCTCCATGGGAGCTGATACTGGTTATTATTAGCAAGGAGCTGATTCTGGAGTGTAAGCAAGAGAGAAAGGCTGCTGGGTTGGTCTTAGGTCAAAGTATTGATAACATTGGTCTCATGAATGCAGTATTATTCATGACTTGGTGATACAAGTTACTTTTTCAGAACAGAAAAAAGAAAACACAGCAATCTCTCCTTCTTTTAGAACACAAATACATAAATTTTAATCTGAGAAAAATACAAAATGAAACCATGTACAAGTTATGTACAAACCCTTTTTACAGGACGATATATTTTTCACTGGATATTACATATGACAAAGTCAGGTAGATCATTTCTGAGCACCAGCATTTGTTCTCTCTCACCAACCCATAATGGTAAAAGTAAAATGATGAAGTCGTACTCCTTTTTCTTGATGAACTTTTAAATTAAGATGGTAGCTCGTTCTCAGCGTACGCCCTCGCCATCTCCACTTCCAAATTGCAACTAATGTAGACATGTGAAACAATCAGAATATATTGTATAAATATATTTGTGTGTGTATGTTCTTTCTGAAGGAAGAAAATGGTTTAATCAGTCTTGAACTCTACAGAAATGTAAAAATTAAAGTTATATCAATTTTTAAATTCTTTTTTGCCAGAGGTTAGAATATTTGCATTGGCTAAGCACGTGTCCCAAGCTATACTATAGCAGAAGCGGAATTTTTTTAACTTGAGATGAATTCTGCTGACATTTTAATGTGGTTCCTGGTAGTTATTGACCAGTCAACAAAATACTCATATGCCACATTTTTTGTTTCTGGAAAATTGATGGTTTTTATTACATGTATTCAACTTTCTAAATGTTGTGCTCTGGATTGTTTGGTTTTTTTTTAAATTATAGAGATCTTGTCTAAAATACAGTGACTGAAGCAGTAAGAAACCTTGTCTCAACCTCGTTCTATTTAGAATTAAAGGTTCTAATTAGATGAAGTGTTACTGTGTTTAGCTTAAGTTAGATATTGCTCTAAATTAGACCGAAAGTAATAAAAGAAATACCTTATATTTTATATTTTCTTTATTTCCCCTACCCCTTTTCATTTTGACAGTTGCCAATAACACACCGCTGTGTAGAACAGATACCTCAGAACAGCAGTCCTCGCTCTTGGCTGCAGTGGAATTTACCTGGTCACACAGAGACTGTACTGCTTCAGTGTGGCTGTGTGTTCTATAGCAGAGAATCTGTGCAGAATAGATATGCTGCTCGTATAAATAGAGCTTTGATAAATGCTGGGACAGACTTATCAATAGTATAGGCCCACATACTATCCTGGGCAGTCACTACAGCAGAAGAACTACTACACTCTTTTCATTATTCAGATGGGGCTGTAACCCACACCCACTGCTATTGCTCAGCATGAAAGTACTACAAATATTAGGCCTGCTAATGGAATATTAGGAGACCTGGTATGCATATATAATAACTTAAAAAAAACCTATTTCCCTGAAGCCTGTGATTATTCAAGAACCTTTAGAATTAAAAAAAAAAATTAAAAGGTACTTGTTCATATGTTGGGGGTTGTGGTTCAGATGGCACAGAAAGGAAAACAGCAGAAAAACTATAGAGAGTCCTTTCCTCTGAATTGTTTTGTGCATCTGCCATTGACTTTGACAGATATTCCCAGGCTAATTCACTGTAGCACTGGGAACAGATTTCTGTTTTCACTTTGTCCTGTTCATCGCCTTTCACACACTTGGTTATTTTGTTTAAGCACATTCAAAACTAGAAATGAAAGGTGAGACACACACTTCTTTTGGTGCTAAAGAAATTCACAATGATAGCAGCTGTAAAAACAAAATACACACACACACACGCGCGCGCAAACACACATGGAAACACACACGCACACACACATGCACACAGTGACCTCAATTCATTTCAAATATATTGGGATCCAGGAGCCCTTAGGAATCCACTTCTTAAAACCATTTAAGCTCCTGCTTTGTGTTTGAGTTTGAGTCCACATGGGTCAGCCAGACCAGGGCAGTTGCTAAGATTTTTATGGATTGGTTGGTGAGTGAACAAGCAGTGAAAACATGAATAACTAGACATTTGTAAATTATTGTGGTTTTTTTTTGTCATGTATTAGTTTGTGAATCCATTTATGCATCCAATTATTGCAGTAGTTGTTAGCTGTAGTTCACACACAAACACACGCACACATCCCCCCAACAAAACCAATCTTCCCTGAATGAGAACACGATATTGTACTTTCTCCTTCTCCTACTATATGAAGAGTTCAGGAAATGCAAAATCTTCCTTACAGAGGCCCAAAATATCCAACAATAACATCAGCCACCACCACCCAACAACCTGTAATAAAAGGCTAATACTTTTGTCATGTCTTCTGTACAGTGCATGCAAACTACTTTTGCCCTTTTCCACCTTTGGCTGAGGACAGTTAGGTCTTTTCACATCCAAATGACCATGCCTGCCCCAGATCAAGGGATCAGTACTTTCTGTACCATGTACTCCCTACTGTTTGGCCATCGATGCTGATTTGAAAGATGAGCCGTTAAACTGTCAATGACCGTTTTAGAATGCTTTTAAAAAGTACTAGGAAATGTTTTCTTTTTTTTTTCCTTCCCTATTAACAAGTACACCATATTATTTTAGAAGGAACTCGTCAATCACATTGAGGCCTTAAAAATTGCATATAGACTATGAATATCTTCTTTTCTTTATACCTTAACTTTTGCTGTGCTCAGCACTGGCCACCAAATCTATCAGAGGATGGTTTTATCCTTTCATCTTAGTGCTCATGGGCTTCAGAGGACAAATTAAAATAATAGCCATGAAATAGAGAGAGCCAGCAGACTTTCTGGCTATGTGGGAGCACACAAGTGCAGGAGTGTGAGTAGGGCCAGGAGCACACCCTTGGTGCAGCAGTGAGAGAAGGTTTTGCAGCAAAATGTCACTGCATCTCATAAAGCTAACAGGGATGGCTGGGGTTGTGTCAAACCAGGTGGAAACAGCAGATACAATTCCTCCATGTGCTACCCTGCAAGTCACATATTTCCTTCTTTTTTGTATCTTTCTTCACCCCAATCCACAGAAAATAAAAATTAGGACACTTCTTGTGATGACAATCAAATACATGCATACCCCCATACACATGTGCGTGTATATATCCACATATACATATATGTGTGTGTGTGGACATGCATATATGCAAACACAAACACACACACTATTTATCCAACACATGAGTTACCAAAAAAAAATTGTATAACCTGTAACAATAGTGCATGCAATTATTAAAAAAAAAAAAAAAAGCTGAAATTCCTCCTGCTCCCTGCCCTCCTGCTTTTTTCTTTTTGCCTTTTGAGAAAGGGGTAGAAGTTATTAATAAAGAGCAAGAATTTTTTCTACATCAGTCATGACGTGGTCTGTCAGCTGTCCCTTAGGTCCCTTTCCCAGCCTTTTCCTAGCTTAGATGTAACTTCATATATCCACATATTGATGCTGGCCTTACTGTAATCTTTAATGGCTGAATTTAAAAAATCACCAACAGGTTTTCTACATGTTCCTCCATCTAATTGCCAGATGTCAGACCTGCATCTTTGATTATCAAAAATAGGAGTGAGAATAGATTACTGATTTTTGGTTTTCTATAAATGGGAAATGTCAACCCATAATTCTACCTGTTTCTCTCTTATGTTTGCTTTCTATGGGTGTTGTTCCATCAATTATTATATATGGAACTATCTGTGCCAGAAGAGCTGTTGAGTGTGTTCAGGTCTTTTTTATTTATATACAGTTGGTAGCATGATACTTTTGGGTGTTACATTTAAACTGGACAGAGACACACACACAAACCTTGGTTATGTAGGGGTGTTGTATTTGATTCATTGCTATATTTTATGCAGTGAATGCTCACTTCCAAAGGAAGGACACTCAGAAATGGCACTGTATATGATACGGTGTAAGATATAATGTTCTATGCCCCTATAGTAAACACCAGTCTTTTAAGAAAAAAAATTAAATGTTTATATGTACTTGGTGAAGTTGAGCACAGACTTCTACAATTCTCCTGTACTCAGGACCAGCTTTTTCATTCTGGTTGTAATATGAATGCAGTTCATAAATGAAAAAGGAGCACCGACTTCAAAGAAAAGGCTTAACATGACCCAATGCAGACACTGGATGTAAATTATAAGGTGTCACTAGCTGAAGCAGCATAATGTCAGAAAAACTCACTGGAATTATCTTCTCTTTTAGGGACTGTGAAATGCGTTCAACATGGATCTAAATAATAATGAAACTGCTTGAATTATTTTGTTACTTTGTAGGAGAATGATTATTTTAAACAATCCAATTTTACAGATACTGTATTAACAATTCTGTTATTGTCTTTAAATAGCTATTCTACAAAATGTAACAACAAAATAGTCACAGTCCAAGAAGTCACTCCAGAATAAAGCCTATTAGGTGTTAGTATGGTTATACTTGTACTGCAGCCAGTGGACAAACATTAAAGCTGAGATAGTTTGCCTTAAATGTTGGATTATATAGTGGACATCGTTTTCACAATAAATTCATCATCTGCTTTTTATTTGTTTGATTCACTGATATTTCTCTAATGATAAAAATACCACAGTATGTTTTATTGTGGTGTTTAACAATTCTGCAAAATTACAAAGCCTAAAGTTAACTTGCACAATGAAAATCTGCTTTTCCTGATGACTCTGGTTTTGTGGTTTTGGTTTTTGTTTCCTTATTAGTACAGCCTTTCCTTTTTTTTTTCTTCACATAATTGTGTCAGATGTTGCTTATTTGAGATAGAGAGAGTTACTAAATAATTTAGAACATAAATGCTTGGGTGGGTAGATCCTGCAGCACAGATATGAAACATCACATTTTTGTCTGATGGCTATGAAGCTTGTTGGCAACTTTGTGAAACTGCTAACACAAAAGGCACCCATCAAAGGCCTTTTGCATGTTATCATAATAAATACATTCATTATTTTTATTATTTTGATTTGGTTATTACTGTATTTTTATGTGTGGTGTCCAGAAATGAAAAAAAAAAAAACCCTAAGGAAAAAACCAAAACAAAACAAAAACCAAAACCAAACAAACAAACAAAAAAACCTGCTAAAATAAGATGTTGCTTCTTGTAAGAATCAACTGAGGACTGCACATTGTGAGACTGCAGAGCTGAGGCTAAAGCAGTTTTTGTGCTGGTCTGAATTCACCAAAAGGAGACTCAGTGTGCCCTTTACCAAGGTATGAGCTATCACCAAAGTGCAAGGATTTAGAGCTAAATCTCTATACATACCAGGGAGAATTTGAACCATCTCAGACCAATGAAAGGCCATCAGAATTTCTGAAGTAACAAAACGTGGTGGATGAGACAGTTTATAACTTATGCTTCCATGCACTCTTTTATGCACTCTGGATTAAAGCACTGTAATCCATGGCAAAAGAAGAATTGCCAAGCTTGCCTTCCTAAAATTAGCAACTGCTGATGGCTGATGGGAAGTGAGGTGCAACTGCCAGAATTGCCATTTCTAACAAGCGCCCCTTGTGTACATGGCCCTTGGTTGGGGGCAGTGACACTCACTGAGCCTGTGTCACAGAGCTATCGAGGGTGCTGGGGGTGTGTGTGTGTGCACGTGAGGAGGGGCAGGGCACAGTGTGTGGGGGTTACTGGACCCTCACAGAACTGGCAATCAAGATGATCTATATATGTTAATAAAACAAAGAATGCTTCAGAAGAATGTTACATGTACAAAAATATGACTTTCAACTCTGAAAATAAATAAGTTCAATTTATTAAGAGCTGGTGTCAATGCTGAACAAAATACACATCTTCCGATAAAGAAACATACTGGTGAATTGTTGTAGGATTTTTTCTTTTTTTTTTTTTTTTTTTTTTTTTTTGATTTACTAAAATACAAGTGGGACCTTTTTTTTCTTTTTGTAAATATATCATTTGTCTCCCTTAATTAGATATCCTTATAACTGTGACCATCATTCTCCTTGAAGCCAAAGACTGAGGGTTTGTTGGGTTTTTTTAATTCTTAGGAGTCTGGCCACATATGTAGTGTTTTTAAGGGAAAATACTTAACAATGAAAAAAAAAAAGAAAAATATATTTTTCTAATAAATAAAAATAATTTAAAATGCTAGAGGCTATACATGACTAGTTTTGATTATGTTCATTTATAAATGAAATAGTTTCCAAAATACGTGGAAGCAATATTAAAGGCAGACAAACAAAGATCTGTCTACTTTATTTTCCCATTAAGCTTGCCCTTCTTAACTTCTCCGTCAGTGGTTCAGCACGTAAGAGGAATAAACGTCACATCACCATTCATGAAGTTTGTCAGGCTTTAAAAAAATAGTTCTGGCTTCAAAGGAGTCAACATTCATCTTCAACTTCTCGGATTGGTGGTATCAAGCTGCTTGTCGATTTGTATTGATTGATCTGATTGGCCATGTGAGTGCTCATGGGCTTGATTTGAATGTTTCTGGGATAGGCATTATCCGGCTCATCTGTAAACCATTTCTTTTCTGCTGAGGAGCAAAACAGGTAGAGACAGAATAAGGAGGGAAAAATGAAAGTTTTAATTAGTGAAGCACACATACAGAGAAACGTTAAAAAAAAAAAAAGGGGGGGTGCAGTCAGTAAAGTTTATAGAAAAAAGAGAAAAGATACCAATAGAAGGTGACTTTGACTAATTACCAGCAGTACAGTGCATTAGATTAATGCCTCTGAAAATATTGTTATGAAAGGAGGAGGACACTTGCAGAAAATTGCTGATATGCTAGTTTGCTTGTTGGATGTAAGAGAGCTCTTTTTTTTTGTCCCCATGCTTAGGTGAACACCTTCTGATTCATTTATTGAAAAAAATGATACAAATAAAAGTCTAAACTAAGAAGCCAGGGAGAGCAGTTGGGATAAGGGTAATGCAGAAAAGAGCATGTAAGTCTATACATAGAGGAGCACCTAAAGAGCCAGAGGCTTCTCTGAACATTTCAGCCTTGGGGTGGTTGCTACTGCTGGCTCAGAAATCATGCAGGAGAATGTAAAGAACTTTCTACAGTTGGTGTTAGAATAAAGAGGACTTGTGTTCATGCTGCCAGATGGCAGCCTTGCTGCACAGGGCGGGCATTATATCCCTACGTTGAAACACAGGTGCTTGGGCCCTGCTGAACTCCAGGGTTTAAAACACCATATGGAACACACCAGATATAGCAGGGGACTGTGGTAGGGGCTCCAGCTAATCCTGAATGGATTGGTCGTGAGAGGTGACAGCAAGGAAAAGGAAGCAAGGACTTAAAGGAAAATTAGAGAGAAAGCTGTTTCTTTTGTATCTTTGAGCAGTGTCTGTTTCCAAGAACACAGGAGGAATTTTATTGTGCTGCTTTTAAGGTGGGCTGGGAGCAATGTGGGAGGGAGTGAGGATGCTGAGAGGCTGCAGCATTGCATCCATTCTCCAGCTGTTTATCATTGTAACCACTATATTGCACTGTTCCTATGCAGGTGTGGACAAAAACTTCTCTACATTCACAAAAGAAAAAAAAATTCTTAAACCCTTTAGAGCGCAATCTCTGCTGTAATTTTTCAATTACAGGTATGCAACTTTATAAGATAACTTTATCCAAAGACTTGGAAACTCCTGATCTAGACAGCAGCTTATGGCCATTAGGTGCTCTTGTGCTTTGACAAGCATTTATTAACAGGGGTCTGTCTCCATTCTTGCCCTCCTTCCCCAGATTCCAGAGGCAGAAGGGCAGAGAAGCGGACATTTATGGTTCTGGGCAATTCATTATTACATGCAAGGCTGAAGTGTGTCACATCAGAGCTGCCAGTCTTACATGTATGCACTACTTCTCATTCCATAGGGAACCCAAAATGCTGCAAAAGCTTTAGTGTCTCACATAATACAAACTGCTACTTTTGCTAACCACTGAAATGCTGCAGTATCTGGAATCAGGACAGGAGTGGAAGGAATGCTCATCTTTCAGTAAGTAAATGATTAAAAATAAGCCAAGCTAAATTTAACTTAGAAACCCAAGAAATGAGCACAAAAGCTCAGGAGGTAGAGAAAAGAAATTTGAAGACTGAGAATAAAGGGCAAATATCAGGACATAAGTGCACAAAAAGCAACCATCTTTGCAGTTAGAGTCTCTCAAGAAGTAGCTTCATCTCCAGAATTACTGGGCTTCTCTGTCACTTTCATGAATATTAAGACACTTCCACTTTATATGGATTTTCAGAATTTATATGCCAGACCCCCCACTCACCAACAAAATCTTTGTTACCTGTTCTTACATTTTTTAAAAAAACTAAATCAAACCCAGGAATTATATTACTCATTAATGGCTTATTACTGAAGGGAAACAGAACTATTGCATTTTTTTTCTTGTCATTTTCTAAAATGCTTTTCACTTCTGTTTAAAAATATCCTAGTAATTTGTGACCAGATTGAACAATTCCCTGCCCCCTTAAACTTGCCTGAGTCTGAACTATGTTCAATCTCCCATCTCCCTCTCTCTCACCTATTATAATTAAGTTCCCTTTGATTTGAACAGATTGGATGGTAGGAATTCATAATGTTACATCCTGCACACTGAAGCTAACTGATTAAGTGCTTTAAATTATTCTTCCTGACAGAATGATAAAGTTACAATCTGTTCAGAGATGATCTACAGCTTGCCAGACTCCTACCGCTTCTTTCTACATTCATTTATCTTTTTGTCAAGCAGTTAAAAAAAAAAAAGCCTCAATTCCATAGATCTTTTAAAGTAATCAGAACATCTGAATTATTAATGAGACTTTAAGGGAATGATTCCTGATGGGGGCCGGTTTAAGAAAGGTTGTAGGAAAAAAAAGTCTGGGAATGTGTACACATCAAAATAATTTCAGCTCCATTTAAAAAACCATTTAGTTCAAGTGTGACACATGAACCATTATGCATTTGTGGAAACCAATTTTATGTGATCTACGATTAAACTAACCTTTCAGAGAGGTGCAAAATGTGATGGTTATCATGTTTTAAAAGCCTTGTGAGATCACATAAACAATTTCAAACTAACAGTTTTCTAATGGTTTGTGTTTAAAATGATTTTGAGGCAAGTTAAGCACTGTGAACTTTCATCGCTACCTTTTTTTTTTTTTACACGTGCTGCACAAAACTTTCCTTACAAACACAACTTGGTGCAAGTTAATTCCATGTTGTAGCAAGAAAGGGGAGAATTGTGTGAGTGCTAAGGATCAGAACTGTGTTGTGTTTCTCAGCAGCCAGTGTAAAGGACATCAAAATAGCCTGCTTTTCCTAAAATTTTCAAAAGGAACTGATTATTTATATATTAATCTTTACAATAAAACTCCTACATAGGGAGCTG
Source organism: Climacteris rufus (assembly GCA_013398175.1). NCBI lineage: Eukaryota > Metazoa > Chordata > Aves > Passeriformes > Climacteridae > Climacteris > Climacteris rufus. The sequence continues at coordinate 434,157 of VZRZ01007062.1, forward strand.
GTCTTTAAAAAGACATTGAGTCTCTTTTTGCCTTTACTTGGCAAGTAATAAATACAGAACCTTAATAATAAATGCAGAAGCTGGCAGAAGCTTTCTTCTGCTATTTAGATTTCTTTTTGCCATTGCTGAAACCTTGATCCAAGCACTGTCATCTCCAGCATCCAATGCTTGGACCCAACTTTATTCCTGTCCTGTTTCTTTCTGCTGTTAAAATTATGTTTGACCACATAAAGATTAACCTCCTGTGAAAAGTTCATTGACCTCTCTACTTGCCTTTGAAATGTGAGCTTAACACTCCTGATCTCTACTCTTGGCCATTATGATATTCTGCTCCCAGTTACTATATGTCCTTCTTGAAGCCTTACACACACTCCAGTCTTTTATGCTAAGCTCATAGTATGATTTGAGTATGTCTTCCAGAGTCTTAGCACAGATTTTTACTTATCTTAAATATTACTTACTCTTTCATTTAAATCAGTTCAGAAACACCCTTTTTAAAGTTTTTATATATTGTTAGGTTCACCGAGCTTTCTTAAGTTCTCTGTCACATTGTCTGTTTCTCTCCCTTTTGGAATAAGCATATTGATCCCTACCAGAAGTGTTTCTACATTATAGTGACAATAGGCACAGTGTTTTATTTTGCTTTTTTAAGAGCTGTTGAAGAAAGCCCCTGATCTTCCTACACTATTTGACAGGTGTCTTTTTGACAGCATCGTCTCAGAGATGTTGAAACAGATAAGAAACTGCATGTATCAGAAAGCAGAGAACATTTACTTTCCTTTCAAACACCTGTGTTTGCAAAGGGCTATCAGCATCAGTGCATCCATAATGGTTCAAAAGGCTTAATGCTCATACTAAAACAAATAAAAATTAAGATTTGTGTGTAAGACTCTTCCCTGAAGCATAAAAAAGGAATATAAATAATTAAAGTTAAAAGATCAAAATACAGTTTTCTTCAGCTTGTGTAAGACTTCAGCAATCCTCTCCAAGAGATTTATTGTATTGGTGCTTTGAAATTTCTGTCATTAATTCTGGACTAAGCAGCAACTTAGAACAAATATCATCGTGAAACACCCTCTCTTCTAAATAGAAGCAAAGAACATACTGCCTACACATAACAAAAAGATTTTACTAAATTTTTATTCTCACCATAATACCAGGTTACCTTAAAATTGTATCAAACATGCATTTTTTGTCCTCTGTGATACTAGCAGTTTCAAATTAGTGTTTATGTATGTGTGTGTGCCTTCCCCCTGCATGGAGCCATCTTGTTTATAACTAAGCTGAAAATTCTCCCATGTAATTTGTTCCTGCATGAGAAAAAAAAAGTAATGCACGTTTCTCTACCCACCTGCTCACCAATTCTTTGTCTGACAGACGAATATCTTACATGTAATGAGAAGTAAGAAATTTGCAGGAAAAGAGAGAAAAAACTAGTCTTACATTCTATAAAGATCTTTACTTTGCTCCAGAGCAACTAAAGTTTTGTGAGAAAAATAATATTCTTGTTCTTAGTTATTTTTTATTTTTTAAACGACAAAAATTCTCAGTTTTGACATTGGGAATTTTACTGGAAAATGCCTGACTCTCTCTGTTTAGGTCAGTAGGAACCCATGCCAAGAACCAGCAGGTTTGCTAGCTACGGTTTTGTGTCAACATCTAAGCTCACTAAGAACTTGGTTTCCAATGTTAAAACCATGCTAGGAGTGATATAAATGGCAGGAGCTTCATTTAAAAGTCTAAAATGTTGTCTCCTGACATTGGTGATACTTCTACACTTTCAAAACATTCTACTAAGGATGTTTGACTTGGGATAGGACAGGAGATTTCCTCCTAATTTTCAATAGAAAAAGGAACATAAAGTTGATTTAAGCATTTCTTTACTTATAAGGACCAACTTCCCAGGTTGATTCCATATCAGATATCCATATCAAAAAATCTTCATCACTATAATAAACTATTTGATCAACCTGACTGTAGTCAGCAGTGGAAATTACACATGAGAAGTAAAAACTTTTAGAACTCTGACTTTAGGATAGAGGACAGAGGTGAATTAGACTGCAATGTAATTTGAAAAATTCAGATTTGCATCGATATTAGATACTCCTCTTCTGCTGCTCACAAAGTAGGCAAGTTGCTTCTCTAATCTACGCTGTTTATATTTTTTCTATTTGAGCTGCACTGTTATACAAATACTGTATTTTTGGATGAAATCATTATGTAGGATGTGACAAGTGGCTTCAAATTAACACACTTCCTTTCTCTGCTAAATGGAAAACAGATAAAACATTAATGGAAAAGCATTTTGGTGTCAAAGCCATTAACATTCTTCCAAAATGTGTAACTGCTCTCAACTATCTTCAATCAATATTGCTGACATAAAAAGATGCTCATGTACATACATGGGGAATAGGAGAGTAGGGAGGGGAAGGGAGGAAAGAAATTGGAATGAGGAATGGGAAATTAAAGTAATGTCTGCACCAGGATAGGCATCTTCATTGAGCAGGAACCTGGGTGTTTACGAAGGACACGTGCAATTAGAAAGGCAAGCACATGAGAGGATAAAAATATAAAACAGGTTTGAGAAATAGCAGCAGCAGCAGCAGCAGCAGCAGCAGCCAGTTTTACTTCTGGTTTGGAGGGAAAAAAAAGGCAAAAGAAAACCAACAAAACAACCAACCAAACAAACAAACCAATAACTGAATAAAGTTTGTAACTATTTTTTTTTAATTCCACAAGTTTTCACAAGGACAAAGTTATAGAGGGAAACCCACAGCAGTTGCTAGGTCATGCAGAACCATTAATTTTCATACCTTGGCCCATTCTATTCATCCTTGTTGCACTTTAGAAAAAGAAGTAAGCTATGTAAGTTTTACAATGCTTTTAAACTGTTATATTTCTGGTTGAGCACTTTAACTGGCACATCCTTGTAGTAATAAATATTCTCAGGGCAAAACATGATAACTTTCTTTGCAAAAAGAAAAACATGAATTTTTCTTATGATGAAGAGCAACTGTAATAGTCTCATTTGTAGGGGAGCAACCATAATTTGCAACGTATTTCACTGATCAGACTTACAGCTGCATTTGAATGCACACTCACACATATATACTGTATTCCAATCATTATGCTTAGCACTGCACAGTGGTATTCTCTATAGCCCACTTACATGGTTCCAGGTTTTGTCAGTAAAAGTGCTTGGCTTTATTGTCAATTCACACAGCAAGCAAATTTTCAAAATTATCATGCTTGGGGAAAGGGAAGGTAGAAGACAATAGTAACCATAAAAGCACCTTGTCTGGGTTGGGGGTTACAATACTAATCATTCCAAATCCAAATATTTATTTTCTGTCTGCATGCTTTCTTGCTGGGTAGCCAGGGAAGGGGGTATGTGTTTCTGCCCTCCCTACCCTCGCAAACTCTCCATAAACCTAGAGCTAGCTGTATATTTAAAAAGGTTGGCTTCTAAAGTTTAAAGAAAAAAAAAAAGTAATAGCAAGCCTGAAGTATCATTTCTATGGCTAGTATCATTTCTACGTCTAGGCTGGCAGGTTCCTTTCCACTGCTTTATTTAGTTCCCTGCCACAATTTTTTTGGCTACATGTCATTGGTGACAATCTGCAAGAACTAAATTCTGGCAAGTGCCTGGAATATGATGCCTCAGCACAGTGAATAATTCCAACCCAGCCCTCTTGTTCTCCTCATTAGCTGTCTGGGGCACAGCACCTTTTCTTCCCAAATGGGAGAGATTTAAAGGCACTCAGTTGTCTTCCCCTGTATTCCTGCATACTGGCATGCACCTGTTAAAAAAAAAAAAACAGGTGGAACATGCAGCAAGATTTCTGGAGGTTCTTCAAATACTAGGACTCTTGTTGGACGATTTACACCAACACTAACTTGGAAAAGTTAAACTACAATCTGGGGAAAGGAACAAAGTCCCTTGAGATCTGATATGTAAGCATAGAAAAATGCTTGCTCTTTTCTGAACATTATTTATTCTGTACATAAGGTGACTAATTCACCTTTTAAAAACGTAAAAGTCCCAAGAAGGCAGCTTCTAATGACTTACATCCAATATTTATGATACATATGGCTTTTTATCCCAAATGTCAAAAGTGAAAGAAAATATAGCTATTCATGTGGCAGTATAAATAGACAGAATAATAATTTAATATGCAATTAGACTCTTTCTAAACTTAAATTAAACCTTTGGAGTTCTACAGCTTCATGCCCAAACAATTTCAGTGTTAAAGGGAAAATATACTATCTCCAAAAGACTAGTATTTTAGAGAAAGTCATTATGCAAGCAGCAAAGTCCCTGATAATGCTTTGGTATAAAGCAGGTGTGTAGCAATAATCTATACAAAGAGTGTAAGCCCTATATAATATAAGTCTTGAGAGCGAAGAATCAGTAGGGATGATTTTTTTTTGCAGAGATTTTGGTTTTTTTTTTTTTCAATAGGATAGTTTTATAAGCTTTAAATAAATGTATCAGCTCCTGCAAATATGAGTATTAAAAAAACCTACTGCAACATACATCAACACTTCTGCACTAAATGACTTTCTTTGTGCAACTCTGACAGCAAGAGCAAGTGTTCATGTTAAATATACTCTATTTTCGGATATGTAGAGTAACTGCAGTGAGTTATTTACGTTTTCAGTGTGCCTATGGGTTTGGAATTCTTTTTTTATTCTCCCCTAGCATCATAAATAACTTTTGGTCCGTCTGCTTTGTTGCTGTTGTGCTTAAGGGTTTTATGGTGGTGAAATAAAAATGACAATCACATGCACACTGTCATACATATGCAAAATATGTGTACAAAAAGGGAGAACTCCATGGGAAAACAGGGAACATTACTGCTGGAAACATTAACCAGGGAGAATGGGTGGTGAATGCAAGTTTCACACACAGTGGGAGTAGATACACATATCAAAGTCTATCTTCCTGCACGTACTTCTGTTTTTCCCGGGAATCCCTGGTCTTGGTGCGGTTCGGTCGGTTTGCTGTTGATGGGATAGAGTGAACTGATGAGCTCTTCTTGCTGGAAGAATAGGAGGAATGGGAGGAATGAGAAAGGCTGGCTCGGGACTGGCCAGCGTTGTGGTCAAACTGCATCAAACAGAAGATCAAGTCCGTCGGCACAAGCTCAAATTCATATGGTGGGTTTGTGATAACATAACTGGAACAAAAGGAAGAAAGAAAAAAAGAAAAAAAGAAAACAGGTTTAGATTTGTATGAAAAACATTCTGCTGGAATTGTTAGCTCGTGGACATTTAGCCCAATTTCTGCATTTCTGTTTGTACCTGATTTTAGCTCACATAATTCCCATTATGATTTAGGACCTTTTTATGTCAGCTATCACTTTTTTTATGTTTTCTGTCAGACAGACATAATGTCTGAGAATGATGATCTTCAAGTGAATCATGTAATGATTTTTCAGAGAAGACACCATACAAATCATGCTCCTTTATTTGGCTGCACCATAATGCAACAACTTTAGCAAAAAGATTTACATATTGGCAAAAACCAGTAACATATCTACCATAAATGGCATTTAAGAGAGCGGCTGAAAAGTAGAGAGAGAAGGATTTTATATGCAGTTTATTTAAATGCATATTTAATATATATAGTTATTAAATATATATATACTGTCAATAGAGCAAGGGATATAATTATTGGTTTGGATTGTGACTGTAGTTAAAACAAGCTAAGGAAAATACATCAGTAACCTTGTAGTGAGTTTGATTTTGTTCATTCATTCCACATGTACATTGACGGCCTCAAAGAGCATTTATAAAGAGAAATCTGCACATCCAAGAATCCAACATTGCTTATCATAAATCCCAGACCTGAAATAAAAACTCGCTCAATTTCAAGAATCCCCCACCTTCACCTAATGGCCTTTCAGGGTATGAAGGGCTTATAGAGCAGCTGCTAAATTTTTTCATGCATGTGAAAAACAGACTTGAGCAAGGCAATAGACATTTTCTGTCCAAGCAAGAAATGAGTAAAAATTGAACACAAAGCTCATAACTTCTTTTTAAATTAATTCAATGCTCATAAGAAATCTGCTTAGCTGCTTCAGGGACAGAAGTCCCTTATTAATCCAACAAATAATCCTAAGTATAGCAACTACAGTGTAAATCTAAACTGCAAATCAATTTTTCTACCCAATTTGTTCAAATTCTTACAGAAGAAACTGCTTTGGTGGGCTGCAGGGTTGTTTATGGCCATGTTCACCCAATAATCATGCTTTTTGTAGAGCATGAAACAGTAACAGATGGTAGATTTGTGATACTTCTGGTATGGGTCTGTGTGTGTATTTCTAGGAAGCAGTTAATTAAGACACATTTCAAACAAGCTGCTAAATGGCCTTCAGTTTGCAAAGACGGAAATGTGTCTGCTCTATTTAAAGCACTAAGGTCATGCTTGGTGCTACTGAAGTAAAAATGTAGTCTCTACCAAGAGAAGGGTTTCCACTTACTGGAAGAAATTATGATTAGACACAGATGGTACTGATGAGAAGCCCACAGGAGTATTTTTTGAGCATCCAAAAAAAAGATTAGCTACTATAATTTGAATTATTATCCTGTAACTTCCAGTTGATTGATATAAGGAAACTGAAGCCCTTTTCTTGCATCCAAACAGTGGATCATCATAAATCAAACAAGAGAAAGATATATTCTGAAAATTTAATTTAAAAATTTTGAATAAAATTAGCTGAAAATTTATGCTGTGATATCCACCTTATAGTTTTAAGTCAGCTAAAGAGTCATTGTGAAGTCCTCAAAGAGTTAGCTATTGTGGCAAAGTCATGCAAAAATGGAGCAAGCTCTTTTTTATATTTATAACAGGCAGTGGGCTCTTCCTGGCTGAGAAGACTGTAGAACAGTGAAGCAGAGCTGTTCTGAAAGACTTGACTCACCGTTTAGTGCATTGGCTGGGAGTACTTAGATGTGCATCCCTTAATCGATAAATTCCAAAGCAAAGCATATTGTATGTTTTCAGTGCTTTACAAAATAGATCTCCATAACAACCTCCATCCTAGAGGAAAGAGAGGAGATTAAAACAAAAAAAAGAGAGAACAGCACATTTTTTGCCTTTCTTTGCTCTGTTAACACAATGTCAGGGAACAAGTTGTTCAGTATGAACTTATAAAAAGAGGAACAATGTATAGGTAGTCTGTTGTTTGCCTCAAATGAGAATCTTTTACCCAAGGAAATGAATGATCTACAGGTTTTATTTCAAATAAGTAACTATGTAAAGTGATCATTATTTTGGAGAGCCTTGGACCATGACAGAATGGCAAACTGGAAAGAGTGAGTGATTTGCTTTAAGCTGGAAATATAAATTTTTGTTGCAGACAATGTATATTCTACAAATTACACTAACTGTGTTATTAAAATTGTTAGTATCTTTGACCTTTTCTTGGCAGCAGCCATACCATCATCCAGACAAAAAAATTCACCAGGAGCACAACAGAAATTAGAGTTCGAAGGGGTTAAAAGGATAATAAAATATCTGCTGCTGTAAAATAATTATTAAATGTATGATTAACAAAAAAATAGTTTAGATTTGCTCATCTGTATATCTAAAATAGTGATTCTTAAGTAATAATGAGAGTTAATGCATTCTGCCTTCACAGATGTAGTGCAATTGAGGCTCTGGTGAAACATCATTTGAAAGATTGGTGTTGCTTATTTTATTTGTGGAAATGTTAAGATGCATGCCCAAGTGCTTTGATGAGCTGTTAGTCTTAGCTACAACTGGACTGCTACATGAACTGAAAGGCTGTTGGCTTCTCTCTGTGTACTCTTGCTGCCCTTAATCCTTAAATTGGGATTCCCTGTTATTTCTGTGAAAAAGGTCACTCCATTCTTCTTGAAAAGAGGTGGTGAATACAAGGTAAATTTAAGAAACATCAAATGTGACATCATCATCAAAGCAAAGTAGTGCTTTGGGGTCTCACCTCAAGATTTCAAAATGTGGTCCAGAAAACATTTCTAGATACTTATTTATGTATTTTTATATAATGCACTCTTTTTAAAAGATCATTTGTCCATTTGGTTTGGGGGTTTTAAATTCTTTTGTTCGGTTGGTTTTTTTTTCACTCTTAGAACAGTGCAGTCAAATTATCATAAAATTACGATTTCGCAAGAATTTTAGTTAATCCAAAACCAGAAGAAAACAAATGTCACAACTTTGTTTTCAAGCTAGTAAGCAAGTTTTAGGAATCAGAACTGTGAAAACTCTAAATAAGCTTATCAAAACCCAACAAAGGTATATCTATGCATATTGCTTGTATTTAGAATGTATTATTGCTAGAATGCTTATATAATCAAAATCAGCTCATCTGTCTCTCTTTAGCTGATAATGAAGAAGATGCACAGGATTTTCTGTATGAAATATGCAGGCAAGGACTCTGGGCAGTCATGTAGCTTCTTAGAAAGTTTAAGAGCAAATCTAACACTCTGTGCTGTAAATTTTTGAACAATGTAAAAGCTCTATTAAATTTATTAATAGAAATTATATGCTTATTAAGAAAGATTTTTTACTCAGTCTGAGAGAAAGCTAATAGAGCACAGACCAGCCTTGGCCCTACATGTCCCTCATGATCTTACCCCTAGGTCTGCAAATGGCCCATCATACAAAGCCAACTGAGCAACTCGACACCTGTCCCTGTTTGCAAGTGTCTGAGGCGTGCTGTAACCTCCTCTCAATGCATTTTCCTCAGCAATCAGTGCTTCCAGCTCTGGTGTGGCTCCTCCTGTTACCAATGTCCGTATCAGTGTGAGGATATTGTCATTGAAGTATGTCTGCAGAGATAAAAGAAAGCTCTTTAAGCAAACACCATTAAAGTCACAACTGAAGACATCCAAATTACAACTTTTCCGGGTTTCTGCTGTTTAAAGTTCTTGGCTGTCTCTTCAAATAATTTTATATAGAAAGTGAAAAGACAGCAGCCTCCAATTACTCTATTTTCTTCTATCCCATTAGGCTCCTATACTAGATCCTTCCTTTTAAACACCAATTCAGGCTGATTTTTATTAAAGTACAAAAATTTGAATGATTTATGTTTCCTATAATTGGTGTTCGTAGTGATGCAATGACTGCTTTCCTTCTCATCGCCTTCATGTCTAATAATGGGCTTTAGGACATGTAATTGTAAAATTCAGACCACATTTAAAGCTTACACAGGCTAGATTGCCTTTTTACTCTTGTCACCAATTCGTTGGGGAGCTGCCTTTGTGCTGCAAATGTCATTACTTATTACTGTGGCTGGACTCTAGCAGTCTAACCGATGTATTGTACTAAACATCTTATTACGAGACTTGACAGTGTTCAGACATAAGCATGTATCAATTAAACATCTTGAGTTCATTCCAGATAAATGTATGATGAGTTTGGGATCCTGGTGGTCCTTTTAAAAAACTCTAGGGTATAGGGTAAGTGTGGTTTATTAGGGAAGATTTACTCCACACTGACATTTTGCCAGCATTTGTAGCATTGCTGGTCTGTCAGGCAAACAATGAGTATTTAAAATATTAATTTAAATCCAGATGAATGACTTTCAAGTTCACTTAAAAGGATACTGGTATAGTTCAGACATACTCAGTTAAGTATCTGCAATGTACTGGGCAAAAAACAAATGTTGAACCAAAAAAAAAAGGAGAGACTGTCACTTATAATGTCACCACTGTCTGAATTTTCAGAAGCTTTGCAAGCGCAGGGGATATAAGAGGAGAAAATGAGCTCACTGCAGAGTACACAGGATTGACATTACTGGACTTCTGGCTTTTGTTGAATTTAGAACTTGGAACAAATGTCTGTAATTCAACCAAGTAAAAATGAATACTGAATTCTCAAAAAGTGCTTATTGTCTAAAGAAAGTCTTTTAAAATAATACTTTTCAATGAAATTCATTGCTCTATCCATATAATGTAATTGTATTTAATACATGGGTAAACTGAGGTACAGGTTGAAATATTTTATCCTGACATCAAAAAGCAGAACTGGCTTCCTATCCATGTTACTTTGATAGTCTTTCTTTGTGTTATGAAACTTCAGTTTCATTGTTCGCTTGAGATGACAGATAAAACAGAAGAAAATGAGTTCTATGCAGCAATGTTTTTCACTTTACATTGAAGTTTCATAACTTCAAGCTTCTCTGCTTATTTACATAGGCATATATACCATTCACCTGTTGATTAAATTAAAACGAGACGAACATATTGTTATTGTTATACATGCCCTAAAGCAAGTATTTGCATCTCATCAACTCCAATTATTTTAAGTTAACCTGGGTAAGGCACTACATATTTTAACTACAAAGTGTACTGTAAAGAGTAGTCTGACATAAGCAGCAGTTCAGGGAGGTTCAGCTAGTCTAAAACAACAGCTAATCTCAAATCAGCTCTTACATATGTGCATGCACTGTGTAACAATTCAAGTGTAATACTCAAACCTCTCTTAACATATAGAAAAATCAATGTGACCCCTTGCAGGAATGTAAGTCTGGAGCGATTACATAATGTTTAATAGGAATTGCCACTGTCAGAGAGAGAAGACATTTAGGCATGATTGTTTATTTTTCAATTACTTCTTCCTTGATGTCCCTGAGATGAGAATCAGAGTTGCCCTCTTTGGCAAGTCTTCCCACTGCGCTATACTTCTAAGGGAAAGCTAAGACACTTACTAGCAAAGGAGGCAGTATTTATCTTGGAACAATGGCTTAATTTGAGTTTCACACCATGACTGATGTGGATGTCACCATTTAATCAGACGGATGAGTGCAGCCAAATGATGCTGTTGGTTTGGGTTGGGAGGGGGTGTCTTTGGTTTTGTTTGTTTGTTTGTTTTTTGGTTGGTTGGTTGGTTGGCTTTTTGTTATTGTTGTTGTTTGTTTGGGGTTTTTTTTGCAATCAGTGGGATAAAAAATTGCATCTGCTCAGAAAATGCTGAACCAGAAGAAAGAAAAGCTGCATGAACAGGAAACTGTAACTTGTCACCTTCTGCTAAATAGGGTTTTGTCCTCCTGTACTAACGTATTTAACACTCCTCAAGAAAAACCTGTCTGCCCATACTTTTGAGTGTCACAAAAATCAGACCTCTCATTACATATTGCCAGTTTGGAACTAGGGGGACACTGAAAAGCTGAACTAGCTGATATCCATTTCCTTTGGAATAATAATACACTGAAATTAATTTGAGAGTCATCTTCTACTTGCTCTGTGGGAGGGTACATGGCCTGGATATGCCAGTACTTATAAGAAACTGATCTACAGAATGTCTTTGGAAAGGTGCTGTTGTACTTAAATTAACAAAGCACTTTCCAGTGATGGAACAGATCCCTTTTGTTGAGTGTAAAATCATAATTGAAGAAATACTTGTTTGCTACTGTCATTAACCAAACTCTGCACTGGACATATGTGTGATATTGCTTTAATCAGCATCCGGAATAAGAATATGAAATAGGTGTAGTCTAAACACAGAAAAGAGGAAATGCATCATAGATACTGAAACTGGGTAAATAGCAAGGAAATCATGACACAGATATCTGAGCTAGCAGTGCCACCTAGCCCTTGCTTCGGAATTGTAGCACAGCTCTTTCAAATGTTTCAGGGATGCTTTCCCATTTGTTCAATAATTTTTTAAAGTATAATTACCAGAGTGCTTATGTTTTGCAGTTAATGCTGTCATGTCTTTTAAATTAATTGGTCTTATACAGAAAATTTAACTGAAAATTAGCACATCTTTTAATAATATTGCTTTAACTTTAATAGCACTTTGCCTTCCATTTATAATTACTCTAAAATTGTCATTTTTCAAGTCATATCTGCCTTTTTTTTTGCTACTGCAATTTTTTTATGATTTTTTTTAAGAAGACTCTTCCTCCACTACATGCAGTTTTAAACCTCACTTTCAAACAACTATTTTAACTTGCTTTTCTTTTTCAGTTGGAGAAATAATATACATACAAACCTGAAGAATGACTGAGATAACATCAGTAATTCATGCCAATAACAAAAGACCCTTTGAGACAGAATCAACAGCAGAAAATAATTAACAGCACTTCACTGTCTGAAAATCTATTAATTCTCAAACTATTGTCCAAACTTTAAAGAAGTTTGGGACACTTTAAGTTACAAGATGCTGCTTGCTAAATCTTTGAACAGACTTGCATGAAAAATAGTCTTGTGTTTCAAAATGTCCATATCAAAGATTAGAACAGTTACTTTTCTGCATAAATAAGACTGTGATGATCCCTCAGGGAGAACTCTTGAGTAAGGGATATAATGAAAACTTATTTTTAACTGTTTAACTATTTTCGTCCATTCTGTGCATTTGTTTATATGAAGAAAAACTAAGATTTGGTAATACAGGAAAAGTCAGGATCTAAAGTTCTAGCACAAGCAAATGAATTCCAGGATATTGAATGTTAAATGCTCTAATCTGTTTCTGGAGATCCTTATCTCCAACAGCACCACTCTGACAGTACATCAGATCTGGTGCCATGGTCTGTGTGGGAGGCATGCCAACCTGCCACTACTTCTGTAGTTCTCATAGCTTCAGTGGCAAAAGAAGCTTTGGCTCTCAGGCCAACTGCTCAAACCTTTGAAGGTACTGTGTGTCATTAAAACTGTTTTCCTTGCATGCATAGGATTTTATGGAATAACTATCTCAACAAGACCCAGAATGGGAAAAAGTACTTCTGCTCAAAAATTTGCTCCTCTTAGACTATCTTATGTCATGTAACTTTTCCATAGCTGAATATAACATTTTTAGAAAACAGTCACATAATCTAAAAGATGCTTCCAATCCCACACTTTTTAGTTATATTCCACTTGGTGATGAAGACGTGCTCAGCTTTCCAGGAGTGGTGCTACCTTGAGACTGACAGAATATGTGTATTATTTCCCTGGGTTTGCATATGCTATGACAATGATATCAATATATCATTCAAGTACCTGATGGCAGTAATGTCTCTTCAAAGACATAATAATGATTAGCTGGAGCATTTTAACAATAGCCACTGCCACAGTTAAAACATGAACCATGCCCAGAGCCTTCCCACAGAGCACAATAGCACTCTTGACCCAAACCTAGAGAGACCACTGCTACCAACTCATCAAAAACACAATGCAGGTTTTAAGCTTGTTATTTTCTCCTGAGCAGTGGTGTTTGAGTTACTACACTGTGAATCCTGGGCTTGTGGAATATATTGGCTTGGCTGCAAAGGCCAAACTGCGTGTAGATGACCAGTAGAAAGTATTTTGAAAACTAAACGTCATTAAGCCATTTATCTTTACAATAAGGAAATAGCAGACAATTTCAAAGTTAAAATGTCTAGTATTGTCACCTTATAGGAAATAATGCTAAACTAGCAGAACATAAAGCTCTTCAGCATTCAGATTTGAATTAGAAAGTTACCACATTTTTTAATCTGTGACTAACGAGTAGAGTTTAATGCACTACTTCAATATTAACAAAACTATAAAAATAAAATAATAATTTAACACTGATTCACACTGTATAATTATTATTATGCAACTGAAAACTTAAAAAATTATTTTAAATATATTTTGTAGCTATTTTTCTATGTACATACATCTATGTGCATGTTTCAAATTACCCACAGATCAGAAATAATACTGTATGCATGGGTATGATTCTACTTTCTAATCTTTCTTATACCTGTTTTACTACAAAACCCCACTACTCTGAGATGAGATTCAATCTTAAAGGAGAAGTTCATGCACTGTAGACTATATAAGGAATTTTCATTACAGGAATATCAATAGAAATAATAAATTGGAATTTTCCTATAAGCAATAAACCCCCTTGATACACTAAATAGATGGAATAATGAACTATATACTCGTATCCAAGTGAGCTGGAAAAGTACAGCACAATGCAAATTATATACTTCTTACAGAATTCCTGTGCAATTAATAGGATGAAAGCATGACTGCATATCACAGAATTCCTGTGCAATTAATAGGATGAAAGCATGACTGCATATCACACAATTTAGCTAGGATTTGGGGTTCTGTTTGACCATACTGGCTTGAAGTTACACAGATTAAATAGAAACTGTTTGCTAAAAGCACGTGTACTCCAGGAAAAAAAAAAGGAGGAAAAAAAGGTAAGATAACACGGCGCAAATAGATTAGTTTGTGTGAGAAACTCTCTTTTCCTTGGAGAAGAAGCAAAAGGAGAACACACCTTTCCCATGACAATACGGATAGTAAAGGGAAAACATCTCACACATTTTACACATTCTGAAGGGTCAGGAAAAATTGTACTTTTCCAACTCTTTAGTGGGCCTTTGAGGAATGAAAAGAAAATAACACTGCCACTGGTCAGAAAACTGGTAAAAGACAGGATAGTGAACAATTCTAACTGACTGAATCCTTGGCTTGTCTTCTTGATTAGTATTTTTTTAGTATGGAAATTTCTATTCTTGTTATCACATTTATCTGGACAGGCTGCACTGTCCCTGACACATAATATGACCACTTAGATGTGAAAATGGTTAGAAAAAGGACTGTTACAGAAAGGAAATGCAGAAACAGAGGGTCATGTTGTCCAAAATGAAGAGTTAATAAAAGCTAGCAATAAATAAAAATATTAAAATTTCTGAACAGGCATGGTCTACCTATTTTTCACTACATCATTATTACTTGACACACCTTTGCACAAAAAAAGCAATGATGTCCACAACACCTTGCTCTCTTTCTGTGACAGTGCCAGTGGTGATCAGGAAGATTAACCCTACTGTTTTCTTGATTCTGGAAGTGCCTTACATTGATTTAGATAATAATGAGAGTAGATAAACAGCTCTAAGTAAAATTTGAAATATTCATGTTAGATTGTTCCCATTTAAAAAGTGAAAATGCTAAATATTTTATAGATAGAGAGTTTAAGTAGAGAAGGTACAGTGTTTCAGAGTACTTGCTTAGGTTTTCTGAATTTGTCACATCTACAAAATATTGTAAATGGCTTTCAAGAAAAGCATTTTCTGAGGTTATTGAAAACTCCTAGGCTGCATTAGAATTAAATTTTATCAGTGTAGACTCATATTATTCATCTGTGGATGGAACATATAAGAAATATAGCAGGGAAAATTAAAAAATACAGAAACATCAATATGAAATACAAATAAAATAAGTAATAATAGAGATCATTATGAATTCTTCTTAAAAGCAGAAAGTTTCATTCTGAATTTAGTTGAAGGTCAGACCTGGTTCTTTTAAAGAAATCCATGTGGTCATATATAGTGTTACTTGGGGTTTACAACACATCATTCCCAGCACTATGGAACTTTATTCCATGGACAGCTCAGAAAGCCCCTGCTCAGACTTTAAAAAGACTATGTCCTTTCCATAGCTAGCAGAGGTTAAGGTCTCTCTGAAAGAAGTGCAGCTCGCAGAGAACAAGACTGGTCTGAAAACTTAGCCAATATGAGGAGGACGAAAAGGAACATGACCGAGGCGTTTGCTTCAGATCTGTGCTATGGCTGCACACCAAAAGGCCTAATGCAGACAGAACCAAAGGCCACCATCTGTCAATTCTGGCATGAGCTGAGCTTTGATTCACAAAAAAACTCATATGAAAAAGGAGGATAACCTCTCTTCACACAAGGAGAGTTCATGAGATGTGTACAATGGCTTCCATAGAGTTCTATTAGTGTCCCCCAGCACTCATACTCAGAGCATTGCTCACAGCTACAGGAAATTAAAAGCTCAAAACACAGTCGGTGCTCACAAGAATGGTGAGCATAGAGACTGACACACTGAATTTGGGTCTGGGCTTCAGGAGGAAGAGACAACTTTTTTTAGAAAACATTATCCTTAAAACCTGACATGAGACTATTTCCTTATAAAATTGTGGACTCATGGAAATCCTAGATATCTCAGTTAAGGTCTCCATGTTCAACTGAAAAAATAAACTAGCTTAGGCTCTGAAATTCTCTTGACATCTAAGAAAAAAGCATCTTCTCCTGCCTACCTGTGGAAAAGATTCTACACTTTCACACTCTTTCAAAACAAGTCTGATGGAAGGGAATGAAAAAGGTTTTGTTTGCTTACTGCGCTCATGAGAGAGTCCAGCACACTGACAGCAAATGCAGTTCCACATGCAAAGGGCTGTGTGAGATACAGTTCTGTGTCTGGATCATCATCGTCATCTTGGTCCAAGAACTGAACATTTGAATCATTTACTGAAAATAATAATAACAACAATATTAAGAGTAAAATCAAAAGGTGTTTCTGGGTCACTAGCATGTGACCTCACACATTACACAGCCAAAGAAAAAGAAACGGTATATGTCTGGAAACACAGACTTGTGTCTTTGACGTCACTGAAAATGAAATCAAGATGGATGTGAAAATGTGCATTTAAAAATCTGTTGCTCATTATCTTGGTCGTAAGAAGTGACACTCTTGTTCTTGACAGGTGACTATCCCTTTGCTGTAAAAGTAGCTTTGTGGCACCAGCTGCCTGCGCTTAAAATGAGATACATGATGCTTTTATATATTGAGACAATCTTGGTATATATCAACAATCTTGGTACAGTGACTGAGGCTGTATGTATATATAGTGAAATGTTATCACAAAATACAAAGTTAGAACCTCATTGTAAAATAAAGGCTGTCAATAAAACTCTGATGTAGCCCACAGGCATCTGTTAGATGTGCTGCTGTGATTCTTACTGGAGTGGTGTTAATTCACTTATGGCTCAAAAGAGGATAAACTGTCCCTTTAACATGCACCAATCTGAATGAATGAGCAGTTATTCTATTGCAGCACTGCCTTTTGTTCAAATATTTGTCTCTATAATTTCACTTTCTCAGCCACAAATTCTATGTTAGCCAGTGTGAAAAAGAATCTACAACAGGCTGTTTTAGAGAAAAAGCCCAAATAAAGTAGTGTTTGTCATTTTGACTTTCTCTGGCATTTCATTGTCACAGTTAAGCGCTCTGCCTCCAACTCATTCCAACTAAAAATAGTTGTTTCCTTGAGATCAGTGTATCAAGTGGATCATATTTCATGAAATATTTCATTTCCATATTAGTCTCCCTCAGGCATGAAAGCACAGACTGCTTAGCTATGCCATTGAAATACCCTTCAACTTACTAAATGACAAATTAATTTCAGTTCCCATGCAAGAAAGGGAAATGAAAAACTTTTTGAGCATTTGAAACTGCACACACTGATGATATCCCTATTCCCCTCCCTATTCCGCACATGAACACATCTCCTGAGCCAACCCAGCGAACCTTCAAAATAATATGAGAGCTACTGTTAACTTGACCAGATTTCTCTGGACTTCTTAAGTTAGAAATTCTTCTGACTGCTATTCTAGTCTTCCTTCCCCTGTAGTTTTCTTTTCCATTCACTCCCTTTCCAAACTGCATATACCACTGTGTTTGCTATGCTTAGCTTACAAAACATGAATTACTACAGATAAAGGCTCTGGATAGCTGTCTAAAAGAGATGAGGATAGAATTTAAAACTTCTGCCTTTGCACTCTCTGATGTAACTGTTGTAACACCTTAGTATTGTAATCAGAGAAATGTTCTGCCCTGGGAATCAGAAGAATTTCATCGAAGAAAACACCAGTATCCCCAATACTTCTTTCTTTAGTACAATATCTATCATTTTATTCTCCAGATTCTTGAGCAATTTGAAAGTCTGCTGTATCATTTTAAAATGTACTTTATGAAAGGCTTGTACTCTAGTTTAATTTGCTACTTGAGAGTAGGCACTACTGACAGTAGCATTCTTTTTCCACTTACATGTGGCTGACTAACACCTGACTTAGACAACATGCTAGCCATGAGTGGGACCAGTTCCTGAGGTACGACAAATCAGATGCGAATCTGCAGGTGTGTGTTTATCCTCAGTATCTTTATCTTCCTAATGCAAGTTCACACACTAGGATTTGTGGGCCAGGTGAGGTGGGTTCCCTGTGCCACAGGGAAAAGCTATTCAAATGCTGATCCAAAGGCTGGTGAGAGCATCGTGTGTCGAGAGGGAACCACGCAGAAGCTTGGCTGCTTCTCTACAGCTTCAAAACCTGAGCTTCTGAGAAAAAGCCTACTTCCCAAAATAAACAAAAAAATAGCCTGAGGGAAAGTATGATGCTTGGGGTTTTTTTCTGGTATCTTTTGCTTCTTCTTGGACTTCCTGTGAGAACTGCTAAGGCATGTCCACCAAACTGACAACAGGCTGAAGTAACAAAAAAGAAAGAGAAAGAAGAGAGAAAAGGAGAGAAAAATTGGTGTAGGACAGTGAGGGCCAGGGTGGTGTGGACTCAGGCCAAAAAAATGAATTAGTGAGGAGGTGCTATGAAAACAGCCAGTAGGTCAGACGAGTGTGATCAAAGGTTTACTGATGCTGCGTGAAAAAAAAATCATTAAGAAAGACCAGAACAAGACAGTCAATTTCAACTAGAACCACAAATAAAACACATTCAAAGCAGTGCCATGAGGGTAGCCCCTCTGATACAGCCAGATAAATAAAGGAAAAGCTGATGACAGTACGAACAACAACAACAGAAAAGATAGTGATGTGAAGGAAAAAGGCACTTCTTACCCAGTTCAGTTATCATTAGAATGTGGGTTCCACTGTTTTTTTCCTGACTGATTGAAACCAAAGGCAGAAGTTTGCCAGGCTTAGCTAGTAAGTAAAGTATTTAGGGGGAAAAGAAAGTACAGAAAGAGAATAAAGTAAGGGAAAAAGACAGGTAAGGCTCTAAAAAATAAAACTGAAAAAAAAAATAAGGACAAAGGACCACAAATCAAGTTTGTATTTGCCATGAAAAAAACAGAACAGCTTCTGCACTTCACATCACACCACTTGACAACATAAATACCCACAGCTAGAGTGGAAATCTGAGTCGAGTTACCATTATCGTATTCTCGGGAGTGAAATATCTCATACTATTATACAGAGTTTGGTTACACATGATTAAACAGTTTTGGAGCATGAAGAAATAAACAAATGGCCTCTTACAATTGATTAAATGCACAAGAAATGTCTGCTTATACTTACCATGGCTTTTTTCCTTTTCTAACCTTAGCCCAAAGACCCCTGCTTGTTTGTTTCACTATGCAAAAAGCATCTTGTCTGATACAGTATTTATTTAAGAAAATGGAGAAAATCCAAAGGAGAGAAATATATTTCAGTTATTCAAATAAAGTGAACCAACTGTTATTAAACTTTCCTTAAAGAGAGTAACTTGAAACAGTTATCAAAAGAGAAAGCATAGCAGTGTAAAATACACTATGGGTAATTATTCTGTGTCTGCATAACAAGGAAAGTGGGAAAAAAATATGGGAATGTACATGAAAGGAAAAATGTTAGCTTTTCTTACCTAGCTCTGTTATAATAGGGATGTTGGCTCCTGTTGTAATGGAGGGTTGACGTAAAAGGCCATGGACTGGACTGTTGTCTGGAGATGACCTATCCATCCCAGGGGGTGTAAAGCCTACAAAAAAAAAAAAAAAAAAAAAAAAAAAAGAGGAAAAAAAAAAAGGGGAATTTNAGAAAAATAGAGGAAGTTTACAGAGGACAAATTATATAAAAAAATCCCGAAAAGACCACCTTTCCTTAAACAGCAATTAAATTTTAAAGAATATTATTTGTAAATGGTAGTACAACCATGAGGAACAAATTGCTTCCAATAACCAGTTTTAGGTTTGATCAGAAATCAGGATTTAAAATTATCTAACTGTTTTCCAGAGCAGTACCAATGGTGAAGCTTTTGTAATTTTCATGTGTACCATTTATAATGCGCATTTCTATGAGGATTACAATGGCAGGAATACTGGGATGGAAACGTCCATTCTAGCAGACAAAAATATAGGATGCAAGGAATAAGACACAGGTTTTCAAATGGTATGTAAAAGGAATTCTTGAAAAGAACTGGAAAGAGTGATGATGCGAAGGAAACAAAGGTGGGAGAGGAAACGTTGGCAGGCACTCACAGAAAAAAGAAATCTGGAGACCAGCAAGATTCACCTTTACAGCCAGATTCTCTACAGTTTGAAATGGGGCTCATGACACTGAGCAATTTTTACCTTTTTTTTTTTTTTTTCTAACAAAAAATACCCAGGCAAAGCCTTTTGGAGTTTGATTGTAAATACAGAAAAATAGGTAGTTATACAAAAGCCCATGCAATAGCAGGACTGGAAATTCACCATTGAGACTGATGCATTCCATCCCCTCATCCCATAAAGCTGCAGCAAGCATGGGAATGTTCATTTAATGATGCAGAAGTGATGGTGAAGCTAGAGATTGACTGCATGGTTTCATGTAGACCAATGTCAAGGCAGCATTTTTAGGCCAACATTTGTCTGCTAGGAATAGGACTGAGCCAAGCTCACTTTAAACCATGCTTTTAAAAAATACATTCTTTTTTTTTTTTTTGCCACATTAGTCCCAAGCTCTTTGACTTCATACCTGACATCCAGGGACAGAGTTTGCATTCTCTGTCACCAGTTCTGAATTCTCCGTGTGTTAATTCTAAACTAATCACAGCTAAATTAATTCCTGACTTGATGTCATTGTCTTCTTGCAGTGTGGAAACTGTTGTCCTCCATGAAATTCATTGATACATTCATCTGTTACTGCATTCAGAAGATGATATGATATTATCTACCTTACCTTTCCTTCAATTTTTGGACCAATTTACAAACCAGGAAATCTCAAAACTAAATTGCAGTTGTTAGAGTATTGTACTGGGTTTATATTGTCTTAAGGATTTATGGTTCTTTTCCAGCAATTATTACCATCACTTGTAATCTATCCCCAAACTACAAGAACCACCATATCTGGGCTTCTTGATTTAATGGGATGTAAATTTCTCTTTCCATTCATCTATCCCTATGTTTTATCTGCATCACATATAGAATACACAGGTAATAAAACTAGAATCACTGGGAAGAGACTTTCTTAGCTCTGCAGAAGGTTCTGGTATGAACTTCATCCTACCACAAGAAAACTAGATGCAACATGGTGTTTGTACAGACAGGATAACTTTAAAGGGAGTGAAAAGTCTGTGAAGAAATTCCTTAGGAGAAAAGAAGTGGATATGGTATCTTCAACCAGCTTGCAAGAGAAAAACATTGTCATAGACAAATCTAAGTCAGCAAAGCAATTCTATACAATATTACCAGTAGATAGAAAATCTTTAGAAAGCAGATTTCTTAGAGACAATCAGAAATGTTAACAGTCTATAATTTAATACCACTCATTGTGCTGAAATTAATTCAAGAAGACCAGCCTGGTGACAGTCAGTTGCAGTCCCAGCCAGTTTCGGGCAGATGTTTCCTTGTACCTGGCACTATGACTGAGGGCTGTATTGGCTCTTTGATTGTTTACCTCTGCATGGCAGAGCCTGAGATTCCCCAGGCTCACCAAGTGAGTCTGATGGACCTCCTTCAGTCACGACCTCTTAACTTACAGGTAACACTGGCACTCTCACAACAGCACAAAAAATAAAGTGGAACTCCAAAGAGAGGAAATACTATTTGAGGACAGGTGGGTATTAGTGTGACACCTCCTTTTGCAGCAGGATCCAGAGTTTTGCATTCTGTTATGGAATACATTCTGTTAGGAGATGCAAGATATGGCCTTTGTCACATTAGAAAAAGCTCAAGCAGCTACAGACTCCTTGAGTAGTTAAGGCAGCAGGCCCAGTTGGGTCCTCTGTTGAATTACAAGTCCAAATGGCAACAGCAAGACTCTTTACACTCACTTATCTAAGAGTAAAGAAAACTAATATTGTTCTCAGGCACTCTAGGGGTTGTACTGCTGGGAGCCTCACTAGAGGCTCTGCTTCTCCCTTTTTTCTGAAGACTTTCTTCCCCATCTCAGGATGCACTTCCTTAACCACCTTGTAGTGAATTAGGCTCTTCAGATGGTAGGAGCACATCAGAATTTCCCTACCAGTCAAAAGCAAATTGAAGTAAGTTTGCATAATTCATCTAAATGTACAAGTTCTTCTTTCCTCCCCTCCACTGCAAGATGCACGCACACAGAGACATGCACATGCACACTCTCCGTCGAAGGCCATTTGTAGCCACCTCTCTAACCCTTCAAATATTTGTCTTCCTAGGATGGTGTCAGAAGATTGAAGTCAATGTGGCATTTTTGTTAGACACAGGCTGTCAGAAGCTCTGTAATTGCACACTGCACGCATAGTGCATTCAGTCTGAAATGCAGGAAGCATGTTAAAGGGATTTTGTTTTCTCCTTGTGTTGCCTTAGGTTTTAACCCTTATATTTTTCAAATTCTGTATTGCCTGGTGTGTATGCTTTCTCCATAGACATAACAGTGCCTCTCTGGGCTTGCTCTTCAAGGACACTTAGGCTGCCCAGACCCAAGCTTCTATTGGGGCAGGGGGGTGGGGTGGGGGGACGGACGAGCTAAGGGAGTTAGGGGGAAATTGCAAAGTTTTAATTGGTGAATTTATGCTGATATGCAAATGGACCAAACCCATAAAGGTGTGGAGAACTTGTGACTCGTCGTCCATTTTGGGTGATGCCCCAAGGAGGGGGCTTTGTCTGCCCTAAATGTACCCTTGAAGGCCTTTCGAAGAAATACCCACCTTTTATTCCCTTACTCCGGACTGGCCTCAGTTTCTGGGCGAGCCTTTTCAGGCAACACTTGAATGAAAAATAAGACTCATGCCTTAATATTTTTCACTTTGCCTTGAAAGACGTAAGAAGTATCTGATAATTTAATTTAATTTCCTTGTTCGTACTTAATTCCGACACTTCTAGAAATTTATTTTTAAGAAATATAAAAATCTTGGAATGTTTTCAGGAAAAGGAAAGCTAGTATATTTGGGGATTTTGTGTGCTTATGTTTGGAGTCACAAGGCATCCAACACCTTCCAGTCACATTCCTGCTCCCAAATCACAAAGTAATTTCCATACGTAGGCTGTCTATTTTTTTCCTCCAGAAGAGAAACCCCCCCCCCCAAAAAAAAAAAGTGCAGGAAACTAACCTGCTTTATCAGAACTTTCATTTAAAGGCATGAAAAACTACATGTGACAGCTGTGCAGATTCAGTGAATGTGACATTTTTGAATTTCTTCAACTTGACAAGTAAACACCTTAAATCGGTAATGCTATATGCATAATACATGACCTGTATTTTGACATCCATCATCAAATGCTGACTTGAGAAAATACAGGTTTGTACGTCAAGGAATAGCACCCATAAAGCAGGGAGAAATTCAGGTCACAGGGTATTAGGAAAACACGATTTCATTACAGAAGCTAAGGCATCAGATTTAAGATCCATTTTCAGCTGTGAAAAGATTCAATTCCTCTGCACAGAGCATTCATTTAGAAATGACATGCTTTCTTCATAGCCACTTTTCATTTTCCTTTTCATATTCCATTTTCTCCTTCAGTCCCCAAACCTTGTTCCATTAATGCTCATAAAAATCGTAAAACAGGGCTGATAGTTGTGATCTTACAAACACTGTGTCTCCTTTTTCAGCAAACAACTGAGGGAGCTGTGGCTACAACAGCTTAACAGGATCAACCTCTTTAGAAAAACTCAAATGCCTATGCAAGTCTGAGCACAGTCCCTGTGGAAGGAAATGCAGTGACAGCGGGGGGACTTCTGGAGAAGGGAATTCTCTTTGCCAACAATTAGGAGGTAAGGTACAGGAAAACCATGTGAGTTCTGGCAGTCACTGCATCAGGTAGTAAATTGCTGTAGTGGGTGAGTGGTTGCCTTTGTATCACTTTAGTTTTGCTTTTTTGTGGTTTGTTTCAGTTTTCCTCACTTATTAAACTGGCTTTACCTCAGGCCATGAGCCTTTTTCCTCACTGTTGGACTTAGTTGTCAGTCATGGTCAACCCACCACCATTGGCTATAGTGCTAATCACCACAACATAGAGTCATAGAATCATTTAGGTTGGAAATTACCTTTAAAATTATCAAGTCCAACCATTAATCCAGCACTACCAAGTCCACCACTAACCCATATCACGAAGTGTCACATCTAAATGCCTCCTAAATACCTCCAGGGATGGTGATTCCAACACTTCCCTGGACAGCCTGTTCCAATGTTTGACAGCTCATCTAGTGAAACATTTTCCCTAATACCCAATCTAGAACTCCCTTGTCACAACTTAAGGTCATTTCCTTTTGTCCTTTCACTTGTTACCAGGAGAAGATACCAACCCCCACCTCACTACAACTTCCTTTCCAGTAGTTGGAGAAAGCAATAAGGTCTCCCTTAACAAAGTGAGGAAGCTTCAATTGGAGCCAGCCCACTCCTGTCCCTCTCTGAAACAAGATGCTGCCAATCAGTTGATAAAGCATATCATGGCTCTGAGAGGAACACAGGTTTTGGGCTCCTGACATGCTCCAAATCTGTGAGGCCTGGCAGTCAGCAGTCACTGCTTCCCTCCTGGCAGCAGCCTCCCTCTTTGAGAAGCAGGGACGCCCATGCCCTGACTCAGCTACCTGCTCTGAAGGAGTTCAAGCCTCCTGCAGTTCTCTGCAGAAAGCTGCTGGTTCAATGTCTTGATTAAGAGCAAAGAGCATTTCCCAGCTCCCTCTAAGATACTACTGCTCACAGAAGTACGTAAAAACCAATCAATTACATCAGAGGCAAAATCCAAAGTCTTAAGGCAGTTCTCATCTTTGTGGAAAGAGAGCACCACAGAAACTGCCTTCCTAGGAGGAGACAAGCTCTTTTTACCAAAAGTTGCTGGGTATCCAGGTGCTCCCCAGCTCAGAGCTCACCATGGCCAAAAAACCCTCACTGTCCCTCAAAAAAACACCGCCTGCAAAGGGATGAGCAGCACTGGGCTTGTGAGCGCTGTGTCTCCTGAGCCAGCCTGACACATGGTCCTCCCAGGGTGGCACTAACTGTGGCTCAGCAGTAACCTGCAGGCATTCCGAGAGCCATGGTGGCACTGTGATGAAGTTCACAATTCAGGAATGCTGGCATGACTAAACATACCTTTTTCCCACTGAAAGCACCACCAATTTTTCCCTGCTTATATGTTGGAGCAACTGGCCTGATGGCCAAATGATCTGCTGATTGTGCTGGCCTAAACCACTAACTTTTGTTTCTGTGCAGTTCACTTGACTGAGTAATGTCCCACGAAATGCAGGAAGGCTTGCTCTTCACAGCAGTAAATATATTCTTTAAGTTTGCTGAGGGGACAAATAAAGGTTTACTGGGGTTTTAATGTAGAAGGAAATGTGTCTTGTGGATGTGCATTGCTTCTGTTCCACTGACTCCACCAAGACCCAGATGAGCATATTCTGAAAATAGATTTTAATGGTACATTTATAAGGATCTTAAGGATCATAATAGATCCTTTATGATTCTCTTCCCCTTTTCCTCTGCCCCTTTCTTCTTTGCATCCCTTCCTTTTCAAAGACGTACATTTTACTAAACTGGAACTCTATGCAGGCAGAAGGCACTTTCCCAAACTGAAAATCCACTTGACTGACCTAGAAGTTGTGGCCTTGTCATTAAAGTACCATGTAAATCGATAGTGCTATTTTAGGGTAAGATGCGATGGCATTCACTGGGTGATATATGCACTAAAGTCCTCAAAAATATAATTTAAAAAGCATATATACTATTAACTACCTCTCTTTCACCTAAGGAATGTGAAACAATAATAATATTTTGAGCATATATGAATAACACACAGGTGGTGAACTGCCAAACACACCCCCAACAAGTTATCATGCAGAAATATGGCACAAGTAATTTCATTAAACAGAGCAAGCCAAAAATAAATCATTCTCAAAAAAGGACCTCACAGTTATATCCCTTTGCTACTGTTTGCTGACAATGTCATTAATATTCCTGTGAATTCAATTGAATGATAGACTATACCTGTTATTCTCCAAAGTACAGCCCCTTGGGTATACCTGCAAAGTTCAGCAGCAGTCATGCAGCTAAAGAGCTGCTGACATTCATGGGAATCTGTTACAGCCATTCAATTTAGAAACAATTCTGGCTTCAGTGTCCCATGTGGTCCGAGACAGAGAGTTGTAGTTTGGCCTAAAAACCTGGAAATCCTAAATTCTGGCTTCAGTTCTGACTTTTAACAAGAGTTGTGCTGAAGATCTAATAATCTCTTGGAGATTACCACTAAAGGTCTGGAAAAGGAGAGGAATGCGGGAGACCAGATGTGACTGCATAAGCTCCCAGCGCTCTCAGAGACTGCAGCATCTTCAGAGACGCTCCAGGCCCAACCATAGGCCAAGGTAAATCTGCAGGGAGTGGAGGGTGAAGAAGGACAGCTTTCTCAACTTTAACAACCCTCCAATGCTTTGGGACTGGAAAACTCCTGGAGCTTTGAACTCTGAGAGACGATGTCACAGAGAATAAACTGCCACCTTCCTGCCAAGAAAGTGCTCTTCTTGAACTTCCCTTACTGCTGCATTAAAGA
The DNA here is from genome assembly GCA_013398175.1 of Climacteris rufus. Classification (NCBI taxonomy): domain Eukaryota; kingdom Metazoa; phylum Chordata; class Aves; order Passeriformes; family Climacteridae; genus Climacteris; species Climacteris rufus. Next base: position 460,611 of record VZRZ01007062.1, read on the forward strand.
AACCTATAGTGAAAATGTCCAAATCAAAGCTCTAATGGAAGCACAGGGCACTGGGATCAATGCTGGTTTCTGCTCCCCAATGTGTGAGATCCATTCCTGGATGAGTTAGTAGCCCCATGTGCTGAAAGTGTAAATGATTTATAGGTCTACTGGTTCTTGGGCTGCTCTAACAAGGTAGGATTAAGCTGTTAAAACAAAGATCAAGCGAAGGATTGGAGCTTCATCATCTTAAGGTCTAGCATTGAATCACACCACATTGATTCCATTTCAATTGTGAACAGCATAATATATTAGAAAAGCATAATATTCTAAGCCTAATGCTGAATCATGTATAACTTAGAGGGCTTTGTTCACAGGTACTTATATTAATCTTTTCCCAGTTTAATTGTCATATTGAATTTCACTATCATACACACCCCAAAAAATGAAGCCTACCTGAAACTGCCTGTGTTTTTGTTGTTGGCTTTGTAGGATTTTTTTTCCATTCACAAAATCCTCTGTGGTAATTACTCAAACCCTAGTTCTGCCAAGGTTCACCACCAGCTTACAAAATGACCAAAACAAATGGGCTTTCTTTACCAGTGCTTAGCAGAGCATAGCCTTGATGTTCACTCCTTGCTATTTTTCTCACTTTAAGGAAGATAATACATTGTTACTCACCACAGAACTTCCCTCAATTCTGCTTGAATGGAAACTCTATTTCTCTATACAGTAAACAAAATTAAATTTCCTTTTCTTAGCTACTTTCTTTACAAATTTTCCTTTTTAATTGTTCCTACTCTCCATTTACCATTTAACAGTTTTCTACACTAGGTGCTTCTAGGGCACAAAGTTGGTAGCATCTAAATGTAGCAGAGGTTTGCAGCTAAAATGATTTAGTGTATAACGATGTCAAATGCTTTTCAGTCTAATCACTAATTAACCCCGCATATTTAGACCTCAGGCAAAAATAAATATGCTGAATAAAAATTATGAAATAAATTAAGCTATATTACCTAGTTTAGAGAGACAGGTATTCAGTAACTACAAACAAAATGGAGACCTCACCATTAAAAATTATATGTTGGCACATCAGGCAAAACTCTATTGTATCAAAAAAAGTAAATTTTTCCTTAGTGTAAAAAGAAAAGCAAAGCCAGCTATCATAGCAAGTAATCAATTAAAATATTTTTAAAAATAAAAGTAACAATGTTGTCCAACATACGATTGGCAACTACTGAAACATGAATTAAACAAATTTCCCATTGCTGCTTATGGGAAAATTATGCAGATTAGAATTTGATTAGGTTTATATCATGAGACTCAATTTGGACTTTTAATCTATTAAGCTCCAATAAATGAGGCATCTGAATAGCTCCCCTGAGCAGCAAGAGTAATAATGACAGCAGTCATTTTTTGTAATATGTATTCTGACAATTTCTTTAGCAGACAATTCCACATCTTTAAGTACAATTACTCTGTAACTTCTACAGAAATTTCAGGTGTTTGCAGTGAGGAAATGGATACCCACAAAATGCTTAAACAGACATTTTGCAATAATTAACATCTGTCACTCTGTTCTAGCAATACTGTTTTTCCATCAGCTTGGACTTATGGTCGACTTCATGGTCTGTGTGGGCTAAACAGTGCCAGCAGAGTTGCAAATTACTCAAGCTGGAACTGAGCTGGAAACCTATGGCAAAATGTCATTAATTTCTCTATTGGCTGGGTCAAAACTAAAATCCCACATTCAAGGCTGTCTTGGGGATCAAAGATTGAACTGTGAAGGCTAAAGCCCCATTGTATCAAAGAAATCTGAACTGAATTCCCAGAGCAGAGCTTTGAGACAGGTTGGATCAGATCAAGACTACCTCTAATTTATCTGGCAGGTATGGTTCATAGCCCTCCTGCATATTTCCTGCAGTCTAATCTATTTGCAAGTATACAAAAGCTCCTCTCCTATACTACTCTAGATTGTAAAATGTAACTCTTCAAAGCCTGCTAACTAGAGAGCATATTGCGCACATGTTCTGTCCTGCCTGATTTCACCAAATCCTAGAGAACCTTTTAGTGGACAGATTGTCTTATGCACATAGTCAAGTAGCACTACACAGGTGATTAAAAAAAAAAATCTGTATTTTAAAAATTTCAGGGCTTTATTAAATGCTCATAGTGAAGGAACATGGATTCTGTGTTAATGTGTGAATATATTTCCTCTAAAAGAAGATTAACAGGGAATTTAATTCTGGCACTCAAGCTTTCAGCATACCACTACAAAGGTTTTCTGTAAGCCAAAATTTTTTACCAGAACTCCAAATTGAACATCATAAATAGTGGGGGAAAAAAATCAGTCATGCCTTTTGTCATTCAAATACTGCCTTTTGTAGCACACAACTTCAGAGTAGCATTTCTGTTAAAGACATCTTTGTAGATATCATGTGTGAAAATGAGTATCAAGTTGATTTTAACTATGCCAGTCTATATAACGCTAACTCAACCAACTTTCCCTTAGAAAGCACAATAAATCATACACATCCTTTTCTTTCTACTCCTCTTTTTCTTTTCACCATTTAAAAACATCCAAATATAAATTGCACAGCTGTGGAATCAGGATGAATCTGAAGTAGCTCTCTAATTGAGTATTATTGAGTGATGTACAGTAGCAATATATTAGCTACTGATAATACCGAAAAGGTTGTGCTAACAAAACTGCCTGAAGAACAGCAGTAATACACTGCTATTACCGGGTTTACCCAATCTGTAAAGCCTGGGAAGCCCTGCTTCAGTCAGAATCAAGAATTCAGAGAGCAACTTATGTCTCTGAAGGCCATTCTAGGAGAAAGAATATCCAAAGAATGCAGTCAGCAGTGCAAATAAACAGATAATTTGCTCAAATATATCAAGAAAAAAGGAAAGGTATTTGCAAAACCAGTGGGGTACAGCCTGCTCTTAAGATGAAACTTCCATTGCTAAGTTTGCACTGTTTTGGCTCACTGTCTTTCTCATCTTACAAACATTAATCTTAAAAAAGAAAATGAATTCCTTATCATGACAGAATGACTCATTATTTTATCAGAGTTTTTTCTAAAATCTGTAAGAGTTCTGCTTACCTCTGACAGTTCAAATGTCTTTTTATATTTAAAGTATCAGCAGAAGTGTCTCTACACCAGCTCCTTATTTCTTTTATTTATACGGGATCTGAAACCCATTACACTAGCAAACCAGCTGGTAAAGACAGTGATAACAGTAAAATGTAATGTGGTATTCTTTAAGTAGTGAAAATTAAGGGGTAATCATAAAATATATACTATGGTATCCAGTCACAGTACAGCACAGTACAGATGTACTGAAAACTTCAGGGAGGTTTTTTTTTTTTTGGGGGGGGGAGGGTTTGTTTGGTTTTTTGGTTGGTTTTTGTTAGTTTGATTTCATTATTATATTGACTACTTACTGTCACCCATGCATCTAAATACTACTGTAATCTCTATAAACACTTAACACGTTAACTTTTCTATCTATTATTAGTTACTAGAGACTTAAATGTCTTGATAAAAAATAAAATGTTTACTTCCTTGTTTTAATTTCATTAGTACCAATGTTCGTGGAAATAGCTTTCCTTTCAATTAGGTGTTTTGAATAATTCTGAGAGTCCTTAGTCTATTTACCATTATTTGACAGGGTTCTGAGAATAAATATTCAATTTGCAATGTGGACGCTTGTTGCTAGTGGGGTAGTTTAAGAAACTGGTGATTTGGGGAAGGGCCAATCTAAAATATAAATCTGCAGATAAATTTTAAGGCATACTTACACGTGACACCATGAGCAAATTGCCATAAAAAAATCAAGACACATTCCAGTTTTTTACAAATATTCTGTTTATCTAATTCAGTCTACATCTCTCACTGAAAATGGAAGATATGTTCAGACAGATGAATTTATATTGCCACTAATGTATGGAAGATTTAATTAGAATTTAGAACAGGAACAATTCGACAATTATTGAGGATTTACAATAGATACAGTTCCTAAAATATAGAGATGAGAATGCTAAACAAAATGTCCAAGCACTTGGTCTGAATTTGATTTTGTTTACAGCATAAACCATTTTGGGGCAAGCTGACACTTGTGGCTAATGGAAAATTTGTGCTTATGAATGTAGCTATAGTGTAGTTAGTCCAATACATCTGTCCTCAAACAAACAAGAAAATTCCAACAATGTTTTCTTGGGCCCCATACAACACTGCCTGATTTCAGTGAAATCTCTTGTTATTTTTCTTTTTTTAGAGGAGTTGTTTTAAAAATGTCTACCTATCTTTGTCCTCACTTGGAGACTCATTTCTAAGTCACAAAACAAGCAGACTGACAGGAACTTAGCAGAAAGAGGAAGCCCTATGTGGCCATCCAATCATACTATAATCCTGTCTATGCATTTCAGAAAAAACTGTCAAACTTACAGAAAATATATATTCTCTTACACTTCAGAGGTACTTTCCCTCTCACTACTAACTAGTAATCATGCTCCTAAATGAGCATTTGGAGTACTTGACAATTAAAGTTGAATAGAAAATTTAAACAAGCAACCAAACTTCAAATCAGTATGAAAGGTGCAATCTCCATTATACTTCCACAGGATCTACTTTAAAGTTCTAAGGAAAGTTTGCAAAAGATCACTTATTGCTGTGACATTACAGACATTTTATATGATCCAAATAAGCCAGTAAAAAATTCTCATTAACCATAATCTTACTGGGGTGTGTTGAACAAAAATAAATTACAATAACTAGTCAAGAGCTTTCTTTAACAAAAATTCCTACCATACCTTTTACAAAATCTGTAGTTTGCTTTTTCAGGTTTGGTTTGTTCAGACGTTGAAAAGCTGCAAAACACATTATTAGGAGCGCAGCAGTATTGATTCTCAAATGAAGGCTGTGTCTTAAGTCAGCCTGAATATCACATTCTGCAGATGCTGAAAGAACTAACAGGTTCTTGATAACCAGAGGCTAATAAGCTTTTAGAGGATGCCTATTATGGAAAGGCTGGGCTGCCTCATATTTAACCATGTCAAACTTAGAGCAACAGGTCTGTGTTGAAAGGAAAATTCCAAGAATTTTGTAAATTTCATCCTAAAGCTGTCGAAGTTCTGCACATCACTAGCAGGTGATAGATTCTGCTTTTCTGCATTGGATATCACAGACTAGGATTTAACTGAAAAGAAGAAAAATCTCGATTTCTCCTGTAATGCCATTAGACTGGTAGAGTCTGCTAGATATTGATGCTTCGTGTCTTCTTCCACAGTAAAGCAAGAACAGTGACATTGATCTCTGTAAAAAACCCATCACCTTTATGAATATAAATAACCATTTATTAAGCAAACAATACATAGTGAAGCAAAGAAAGACACCAGAATTATGCTCATGAGGCTGCCTACTGTGGTACATAACTTTTAAACTACCTTGTATTCTTGCAATATATTATCTATATGTTCCATTTTCTTGAAGTTATCTTCATAATCAAGATGCTATCACAAGTATCGTGGGCATTGGAACTATTTTTAATTTTCATTTAAAGAGCAATTAAAGAAAGACAATGGATACACAAGATAATAAAGTAAGCGATTAGCAGCATGCAAATGACATAGGCTTAATGATAATACCCTGTTCTATTCTCCAAAGGGCCTGTTGAGAGAAACCCTTCTTACATGTGGTTGTGCAGCTAATGTGCCTCAGCCTACAATTACAACATTGCTGACACCATTAACCACTGAAACAACATCACTTCATGAAATCCTTGTTGTCTCATTAAAATGCAAAGGGTCAGGTAATTTACCAGCATTGTGTGTCTACTTTTGTTGTGGGTAATTAGGAAGCATTATCCAGCATGGACTCCTACTGGGAAACAGTTAAACTGTGAAATATTAACAATCATTTTTTTTATTTTATGGGAATTTGAAAGATTTAGAATTATAGCCTCAACACACCTTTGTATTCAACAACGAAACACATATCTTTTATACATTTAATGACACAAGATTTTATGGTTGGTCATTTTTGAAAATTAACTTCAAATTTTTAAAATTTCCCCTTGTATAATTGGATCCAGATACGCATCTTCTTATGCAATTAAGAACTTTTAAAAAATACAAAGAGACACAAAACACCTTACTGTTTCTTAAAGACTTACATATGGTTTCTTAAAAACATTTTTTTTTCAAATTTAAAACACAGAGGTTGGTGCAGTACATTTTAATACTAATGTTTCCTTTCTTCTTGCTAATTGAAGCCTCATATCACCATTTAAAGGAACCTTGATAACATTTACTATTGGCTCACATCTTGTCAGGGAGCAGAATGGTTTCTTATTCTTTAAATGGAAGTTTTGGAACATAAAACACATTCCAATAAAAGTGAACAGAAAATTATGAATTCATTAAACTACTTTGGTATCTTGTGCTATATATAATATTTATATTCCAACTACTGTAAAATATGCTTTAATATCTTTAGGCAACTATAAGGACTTAAATATTTATAAAATGGCTAAAGATAAAGCATAGCTCTCCTATTCCTACATACAGATGATGTAAGGCATGCAATCAAAGACAATAACACTTTCAACCCATTTGTCATCTTAAAGGAGCCTTTCAACTTCAGATCCCTTGTGTGCAATCTACATAAGAGTTGTTGCCTACATAGGCAACTCCAGAGGAGTTTGCTCCTTAAAAACTACCAAGAGTGCTATACTTCACATAAAACAGGGTTTTCTGAAAATGGAGACAAAACTATAAATTTGCAGGGAAAACAGCTCCAAGTGGGGCTTCAAAATACTGCTGTATTTATCTCTGGGACATCTGGGAACAGGAAGCATTTTGATTTAATATTTCATAACATAGAGGCAATTGCTTCCTTGCCTGGTGTATAATTAATGCTCATAAAAAGAGTGTGTTTTTTTTATTCCTCAGCATCAGAAATGCACAAAATAGTAAACCTTCATAATACAGGGTTTGCTTTTGAGATGTTGCACAGCAAATAATAATAAAATAGGATTACCATAAATTTATAACAGTTTTGGGATGGTTAAATATAGTTTAAGTGTGAGATCATGTGTTTGATGTGTTGTGTTACCTAGCTCCTTGGCCTGGTTTTATTTTTCTCTGGCTGAAGCAGAACGTATCTTAAAGCAGAAGAGAAAGAAGCAATTGTGAAAACTTACAGGTATTTGGGCTAGGACCTTACAGCATTTTTCAAATACAGAGAAATCTAGTGAAAGAAATGTGTCTCTCCAGCCATTCATCCAATATATTTTCCGTGTTTTATAAACAACAAGAATTTAAAAATCTCTTTTCTTAATAGTCTTTCTCTCTTTCAAGGAAAAGTTTGAGAGACATGGGAAACTACTTTGTGTGTGTAATTCCAGCAGGCCACATTAGTTCAGCTGCAAGGAAAAGTACAAAAAATATGAAGCTGCTGGGTGGGACCTTTCTTGTCAAGGGTTTTACGTGAAGAGTGGAAGGCTAGCAAGTTCCTAACAGAGCTGGTTTCTCCAGCACAGGAAAAAAGTTAAGTGAACAGCCTCTCTCCCACCCAGTCTCCTTAGTTTATTTAAGCCCAAATCTTGCAAAGACCTGCACATAATCTAACTTTACACAGGTGGACAGTTTCACTGAAGTTAGAGAGATTTATTAACCTGTGTAACATTGAGCACATAAGTTTTGGAACAAGCAAGGCATCAGATTGTAAACTTGCCACGGTAAAGGCCATATTTTATTCTTGTATATATCAGGACTATGACAACAAGCTCTTAATTCCATCTAGAGCTCCAGTGTGCTACCATAAAATAAATAACAGCTTTCAGCTGATCTATCTAGCTCAGCAGGATAAGAAATTATGTGCATGTTGCAAAAAGGTAATACTGAGTTATTTATCACAATGACCTGATCTTCAAAAATTGGACTACTTTTTTGTGAGTAAATAGTGATATTGGAGATGTCTGATCCTTATCTCATTTTTTAGTTATTAACTGAATTACTTAATTACTTAGGATAGTCAGACTTTGTTTTGAAAAATAGTAATGAAACAAACACTTCAAAATTCAGTTAGTTAAAAAATAATCAACCAACCAAGTGGAAAATTTTGTTAATTGGATTATTACTATTTTTGTCATTTGCAATAACTGATGCTAACAAAAATACAAGGAACATTCAGAACCCAGTACAAAAACATCCTTGGTCAGGTATAACTCCTACACTAAACTATCAATCCTGCAAACCAATAACCCTGATGTCAATGCAAAATACCATGTTTGCAAATGTGACTGGTGGGATTGATATTGAGTCAAGGAGAAAATCTATCAGAACATCTATGTGAATTAGGTAATTCTGAACTAGCTTGAAGTATAACAGGCAGTCTGCAGCCTAAAAGACATTGATATACAAAGACACACAGGAATCTAAGTGTTGAAAAGAATAAAGCCAGTGTCATAGCTCACTTTGATACTTTGAAAAGCTACACCAGATATTTCACTTTTTGCCAGAATGATTCATTTCTCTATTTTTAATATTACATCTACATTTAATAGTCTACATTTACTCCTAAGCTTTCCTAAGGAGATTAAGTAACTCCTTAAATTCTGCAATTATTTAGTGCAGCTGAATAGAGTTTGATTTTCTGTATTTGAAAGTGTGGTTCTTTATTCTTAAATTTTCATGAACTATAACAAATTAAACATAGGAAACAGTGCTGGAGTTGCCACAGAGTATTGAAATCCATAACAGCCTAAAAATTAACTGCATCTATGATTATCCAAACCTATATTCTGAAATATTCATTTTTAAAATTCTGACTATAAAATACGAGAAATAAGATTCAACATTCACTAAACCCCCTTCCTTCAGGACTAAAACTATTGCTTTGAATTTATAAGAAGTTTTGTCTAACAACATTACAAAACAGTTGTCTCTGAAAGTGGAACAAAACTTTTGCTAACAAAGCACTTCAGACAGTATTTATCTTTTCCCCTTATTTAAGAATTTTCTCTGATTTTCAAACCTGATAATATAGTGGTTGTTCTGCTTTTTAGCTAACATTTCAGAGATAAAGCAATCAAGATTTATTGATTGGTAGAGGTGAAAAAAATGTATTATCCACAAGCACAATGGAAAGCAGATCTCAAATTCATTTTAATACAAAATTTTTTGGAGCAGATTGTGAGACTAAGTCCATAAAAATTGGCAATGATATAAGAATTAATGAACAGATTGTGAAATAAATCTAATGAAAATATGTGGCTGTTCCTGTCCTTTCAATCAAAGGTTAAGACAGCTCCAACAAAAGATGGCAATGAAGTCAAAAGTGATTTTTAAAGAAACTGGATCAAATGAAATTAAATTTGTACAGGGCTATTTTACCTTGTGCAATCTCTTACACTTGAAAGTCAGTGTGTAAAATTCTGAGTATGTTTACTTGATTTTATAGGACTTTCCCCAGAAGAATCCTGCCATGATGTATGAAATGTATTACCCTGGAGTTCATCCAGTCTTTATGTTTTCCTCTTTATTCTTTCTTGTTGGAGGATCTATTATGAGAACTGTAAATGAAGGCCCTAAAAAGATCTCTCATGTGTTGAAATAGTGTTCCTAGGGAAAATTCTCATAAGTTGAAGTCATTCAGAAAACAGCTGCAATTGTTACTTTGCTGAAATACGTCTACACCGCTGTACTGTGATCTGTCTTAGAATGTCTATGGACAAAATGTTACCATACAGCCTCTCCTTTATGTACTTTAGACCTGCTTGGAGCTAGAAGATCACTTTTCTTTATTGTTTAGTAAGTGTTTTTTAATGAAATGTACTGCTCTTATTATATAGGACTCAAAATAAGATCTAAATCACTATCCAATAAAAGAAAATTATTGAGTTGGATATCTAAAGTTACTACCCAGAGGCTATTCTGGTACAGTATTTATAAATCTCTAAACAGTTAGGTATAATTGTCTTTCTGGGTTTTGGGAACAACGCCAAATAGCAGTTTTAGTTACAACTGAAGATAAATATTTTGTGTTGAGGCCTGTTCATTTGGTGGATAAAATAACAAGTACAATTCCCATAATGTAGGACTCTAAAAAAAAAAACCAAGAAACACAAAAAAAGAAATGGGAATAGTCAATAGATGGTACTTAAAGGAGAATGGATGGATATGTCAACAGAATGAAGGAAAGGAGAATTACTGGAGATCTCCCAATTTAACAGCCAAGTCAGGATCCATCCCATACTCAGTCCTCCTGGGTGCTTTGGAAAAATGTTATGACTAGGGAGCACAAATGCTTAACATGGATCTAATATTCTCTGGTCTGCTCTCCAAAATACTTCTTGATAAAATAATCTCAATTTCTATTTGAGGGAACAGACTGAGAAACAGGAAGGACAATAAAAACGAATCTCCAGTACCTGGGGGTGACCTTTTTCTCCAACACAAACACATACCTCTTTACAAATCTTTCTGGGAAGACAATTACTCAAAATCTATAAGAGGAATTCAACATAAACACAGAATTGTTACAAATAAGACATTTGGCTGAGTTTATGAGCAATTTTGTGAAGAGGTAGGCCAAGCTCCCACTTTATAGCATTTTTTACTTCAACAGCTGAGATGTCTTACTGAAAACAATAGTTTGCCGCAGCTTCAGTGGGATACATTTTGGCCTTTCTGTCCTTAGAATCTAGGTTCTAGGTCTCCCATAGGCAATGAACTGCCCTGATGATTTTCAAAAGCTCATTTTCAGGACATCAGAGTCCGTACCCCTAACCTCTAGCAAGGCTATGGAGCTGCCCAGCCAGCTTTGAAACGATCAATGCAGACAGCCAAGAGAACGCTTTCAACGTGAGTTGAACAGCGCAGGTCCAATTTGAAAGAACTTCTTGTTCTTTTTGAGTAGAAGTACACATCTTATGTAAAGAAGACCAGCAAATCCTTTCAGAACAGTTAGTAAGCATTTCCTTCTACGGAAGACAGCTTATTTCCACTCACAATTCTGTGTAGTCATGCGTTTGGTCGTATGTTGCCAGACAGCTGGTGATGAACACAGAGTTGACAACACAGATAGTTTACTGCCATCCCCTCTGGATACTCCAGGTCATTTGTAGCTCTGGTCCAGAATATTTTTTTTTCCTGTGTCTTGGAACTGTGAGTTGGGTTTTTCTTCTACGGAAGGTCAAGGCAGAGTATCTTGCTTGGATAAGACAATTCTGGCAGGATCAGTTACAAAGCAAGACAGGCAGGCCAGAGAACAAAAGTGTTGCCACACTACTTATAGAAGGTTCAGACAATTAATGTTACCCAGTCCAAAACCCTGGGGATATTTTAACTCCATAAGGAGGCATTATCAAGTCTTTGTTTCTGTATGAGAATGGCTGTATGCATATTAAGTTCATATTGAACTAGTAATGAGAAAATCCTTTGTTGATGCGAACCAGATTAATTCAGAGATGATTCTTCAGTAGTTAATCCAATCTGCTGGGAATTGGCAGCCCAATTGTTATAGAACTTTCCCTTTCAGCAAAGCTGCTGTCATACACCCACCCACCTGTCCCTTCTACAAGCCCTTTTCCTCTTGGGTTGCACCGGGGTTCCATTTCAAAGCTATCTCCCTGGTTGGAAAGGGCAGGTTTGGATGGATACTGAGGGTTGCCTCTGATGAATCCTTGTAATGCCTAGTACTGGGAGTGACCTTGGTGTTAAAGTAGGTGATGAGGACGAAGCTCTGGGAAAGGGGGAATGAAATCCCCAAACCTGTGGATTCTTTTCGTGGTACCAACTTAGAGCAAAGGAGTTATAGATATAGCCCTGTACTTCAGCACTTGCCAATGATTATGGCATATCTGATGCTTAAATAAATTTGCATCCTGATTTTTATGGCACACTTCTTGTACTGGTGTCATCTTTTGCCTGATGCTGAAGTGAAATAATCACCAATATAAACTGGAAAGATCCTTGTGCATTCAATAACCTATCAATTAAAGTATTTTTTTCTTTTTCAGAAATGTAAACACAAATTATATATCTTGTTTTCATATGAGACTCCACTGCTTAGTGACCACATAATTATACATATGTAATACTGTGTATTTACTTAGAATAGCAAGGGTAAGATTATACTGCTAAATCCTGCATCAAAAATCTTGCGATTCAGCCCATACATTTCTCAGACTGCTCACATATTTCGTTTTATTTCTTCTCTTTTCAACACCTTGTCACAGGTCAACTGGCATTCTGCCACATCTCCAGATTTTCTAATGTCAGTGTTTCTGATGATAAATAACAGAAGTAACATGAAAGAACAGCAGAGAAGATTCAAAGGATGATGTTGATGAGAATGTCTTAATTCAAAATCATACATTAAGATCTATAAAAACTCAGACTGGAAATACTTAAGGTTTGTACCCGCTAATGTGTTAAGGATAAATATATCAAGCAATACACAAGTGTAAAATGAGAACTTCATCTGTAAATGAAGGTACTGAATTGCCAGTAAGAATCTGTGATGTTGTTCTAATATGCTGCTTGTTGACCAGCAAAAGCTGAATCACCTAGTTGATATAATTGTCATGATAGTTGTCCACCGTATGCCAAAGCTGCATTTCACAGACAAAAATGTCATATTGCATATAATTTCCAGTAAAGTTTGTGCTATCTACTGATCTAACTGCTTCTGACAGTCTAATCGTATTCAAGGTCTTTCATGAAAATTTACTGTACTGAAAGAAACGCAATCATTCAGGAGTTGTGGCTACCATAAGCAGAGAATTTACTGGGAAGACACATTTTTCTGAAGCAAATGAGCTTACAAGAACCCATCCTTAGTCAGTGCTCCCAACTAAAATAGGCTGCTGGTTACCTGCCTTATGTTATGATCTCTTTCCCCAGAAGAGCTATGGAAAGAGTCACCTTTTAACATACAGTCTGGTATTTACCCGAAGAAACACCAAAAAATTTCTAATATGCTTATCTATTGTTCCTCCGCTTCTCTGCATCAGCAACATTGAACAGGGCTAAAGGGATTTGGACCATGGCCAGTGTACACTTCCTGGCCTATAGGGGCTATTGCTGTAGCAGCAACCTAGGTATTACAGATTCATGGAACAATTCAGTCTGGAAGGGACATCAGAGGGTCTCTGGTCTTATTTCCTGCTCACAGCAGGGTAAACTATGAGGTCAGATCAGCTTCTGTGAGGCTTTATGCAGCCAAGTTTTGAATACCTCTAAGGATGGAGAGTAAAAAATGACAGGTGTGCATGTGGTGCACAATACTGGACACTGATAGGTTTTTCCATCCTCATTGAGGGATCGTCTAGAATCCTGTGTACTCCTGGAAGTAAAATAGAACAGTCAAGTGCTGGAAATGTCTGTAACTTCTCAGCAAAGACAGAAGAAGTAAATTCTCTCAGACTGCTCATACTCAAGAACAGATTCTTCATTATTTTAATTATGTGTGTGATAGGAGACTGAGGGAGATTCATCAAAGAATAGCCATTAGCCTGGTAGTGAAAGTACAGATTTGGTATTGAGATACAGAATTTCAAATCACAGGTCTAAATCAGTGAAACAAGGAACCTCTGTGCCTGTCTTCCACTTTTGCAGTGACTTTCCTAATCGTGACTATAAGCTATCAGAGTGTGAGCAAGTAAGTCTCACAAATTTATGAGGAAAGAACTCAAAAAATATTTGGGGTTGTGTTATTTCCAGGCCACAGATTTGAACACTCATGGGATTGAAAAAAATCAGTTTCTTCCGCTTCTTCTCTAAATCCACTTTTTGTCCAAAGAATTGTCCAATTTGACTTTGAAAACATCAAATTTTTAGCTTCCTGGTACAATTTAATTCCAGTGTTAAATTCCACCATTTCATTGCTGATTCCAAGAAAGAATTTTCTGTGTTCAAGTTTCTATATTCAAGAAGTTACACTGCTGCCTGTGATTTTTGGCTCATAATTCCTATTTCCTGATTAGAATGTAAAGAGGATAACCTGAACTAAATCTTAGTTCTCACACTCCTTGAGGGAAAACTATCTATAGATCAGGCTCATGGGAAAACTGAAGACCAAAGCACAATCCTTTTCACCTACATTTATATCAGAACTAGATCCAGAGGGAATATTTACTGCAGCAGTTAATAAGTTTATCAAAAGTAGGACTTCAGCTGCATAAGCTGCAAGACCCTTCAGGGATGGCAAGATGATTGTTTTTACACTGATGGTCTTTGCCAGGGTGCTTATGACTGCTTTGCAGCTGCTTTGCACAGGCACAGATGGTGTAAAATAGCCTTTGGCTACCTATGAATCAGTCCCCTACTCTCAGGAAAGATTGAAGGATTTTGTTCAACGTCCTTAAATGGGATGAGTACATGTCAAACCATGGGAAGAAATCAGCTTTAAGTTCATTCTCAGTGGCTTCTTGAACATGAAGGTGCCAGAGATGTAAAGAAAATTTAAAATTCTTGATATTTTAATTTTATTTTTTGGAATGTATTACTCAAATTTGTAATTTCCCTGTGGTTTCAATGTGTTTTACATCAAAAGAAATTTTGTTAGATAGAAACTTCAGGTATTCCACAGTGAGTGTAAGTCATCATTGGCTATATAACAGCAACTGCCCCTGTAAAGAAACCACAGTGAGAAAGTGATGGTTATATATTTCCTAGGAAAATATTAAAATGAGAAAAAATGCCAGTTTCATGTTCATTCATTTTTCCTCTAAAAGATGTGCTTTGTGATGTAGCAGAGAAACTACGTGACTGTCCCTTTAAAAGCCATCATACCAATCAGCAGGTTTAACTGTCAAGCAAGCTGATGTAGGGCTCTTTGAATTACTGAGTGAGGGATATTCTTCCTGCCAGGTCCTGTCCCCTGTAGGCACTGCAGAGAAGTATTATAGGGCAGTCCTTACCTTGGGAATTAGCCTGCAAGACCCCAATGCTGTCATCAAACTGCATAGATTTGATGTTGAGTGACGCCAAGATGCATTCCTTGTCCTGCAGCGAAGCATCATCAATATTATTCTGATTGGCTGACAGGATAACGCACATGTCGCAGAGGTTGATGTTGACAGCCCTTAAATCAGCCCGACTTAATGGTGTACCCTTCGGCACAGGGAGAAAAAAGGGGGGGTGCAGAAGAGGAAAAAAAGAAAAACAAATTAAAGATTGAGAAGGAGCTTTGGGAAATTATTTAACAAGTATCTGTTTTATGCTCTGACATTAAGCTGGTCTAACTATGTGCCAGGGAATAGGAGATGTGTGCTAATCTAAAGGGTAGTTGGTGCTGATGGCAGCATTTTAGGTTCAGTCTCAATACTCAGTCAAGCTATTACTAACAAACAAGAAACAGGAATAATGCCAGCATTCTACATCTCATCGGTGACTTGAAATTGTCTTGATTTAAGTTGCTATCATGTGGCAACCTCTGGCTCTCTGAATATAACAAGGGGGGTGTTTTAAATGTCTATTTATCTACTACCAAGTCACAATGGTCTTGGGCAAAAGAATAGCAATTTAAACAGGAAAGCATTATGTGTCCTGCACATCTGAAATGCAATCAGGATAAAGCTATTTTTTTCTACCTAAAGCAATACACAGAAAAGGTTAATCCTTTTTGAAGCACACTTTTGGTGCTTCTAGAAGGAAAACACAGTGATCTTCAAAGCTCTGTGATTAAACCTTTTGAAACAGAAACAAGGCTTTATCTTAATGGGCACAACTCGTGAAATGTTCCCTGCTCCACTATTCTCAGAGAATGCAATCATTAAAATGAAATGTTGTGGTAGCCTGTGCATTTTTCTCACAGTTAACAAAACTGAGATATGACACTTAACATGATATTTTTTGTTTAAAATGACACTTGCCTTTCATATCTAGCAGTCCACAACTGCAGTTATAGAATATTAAGTCTATGCCACAGGGGCTGCAAGGTCCAGGGAATTTTTTTTTTCTTTTTTTTTAATGGAAACTAGATTCTGCTCTGCTGCCTCATATGGCTTGGTACCCAAAGACCCTAGTGATGAGGAGACATAACTGTCCCCTTGTTACACAGTGACTTTCACAAAATCAAGACCCTATTCTTCCATCTCCTGATCACTGATGGTGAAGACCTCCTGAAATCCACTGGGAGTACTCAAAGCAAAAGTGAATTTAAAACACAGTTTTGAAGGAAGAGCTCAGTTCTTATTCAGTGACTGCCATGCAGTTTCAGATACCAGCTTAATTATTCCATGTAACTTTCAAAAATTTGAGGCATGAAACCTTTTGAACAACAGTATATATATCAAACAGATATGATTTCCATTATAAACTACTCAAAAGTTAGGACATGATTATTCCTGCCACCTTAATCCTGCCCTTTGTGTCTGTACTGTGCACCAAGTGAAGCAGGATTCCTGTGGGGAAAAATAATATGCAATCATGTAATTAATTAAAGGCTTACTCCTAATGATTTTATGCAAAGGGACAGAATTAAGGCTGCCTGAGGATATTTAAAATTGGCATTTGCCTACTTTTTAAGAGTTTACTCAGCAGCTTAAAGGCCTGTTTTAATACAGACTTTCAGTTAAATTTCCACTTTTTTTTTACCAGAATAAATGGTTCTATATTCAGCTGTAACCACACCTCCATCAGATAGCAGCAGCAATTTTTACCTCATGAACCAAAGCACAGAGAAGTGGCCTCCTTTTAACGTATTTCCTACAAGTACAGTCTCAGAAACTTTAGTAGATTTTTAAATTAATATCATTAGATCAGAAAAGTGCTGCTATTTTAAACTTTATATCACCATTTTGAACCAGATAGGCTGGGGTAAAGAAATGGAAAAAGTAGTAATGAAGTCTGTGTGGTCTTCAGCACCCTTGATTACTGTGTCAGACAATTCCTTTACAAAATTCTGTATTTTTAAGGGTGCATAGAATATTTAAGCTGTTCAAGTCAAAATTAATCTAAAGCAATTCTAAATTTTGGTGTAAAGTGGGTAAAGTAAAGATGGTGTATGTTTCCTTAATGCCTCTTCAGAATTCAGAATCTAAACTTTACAAAAAAGGACTATAATAATGGATAAAATTTATATACTGGAAGTGGTAGCTGGATTCTATTCTGCTTGATAGTTCAACAACATTATCAATTTAATTCTGATTCCCTAGTCGTTAGCCTTCACAGTGACTGGAATTAAAAGGAATTGGCAGAAAGAGGAGGATATTAACTGACCAAATCTGATATTGACACCATTTTTGTGACAGCAGAGAATCTTGTGACACCATCTGTTGGATCAGGTTACAGAAAAAAGCCAAGGGCTAACACTAAAATTGCATTTACAGTAACAAAGACCTACAGTCTGAATTAATCAAAAAGCAAAGACGGTTCTTTAATTCTATAGCTACTTCCCAATTTCTCATTTAAGGTAAGATCCATCATTGATTTATTTATTTCTAACTGCTGAAATGTAATTATTATGTAATTATTAAGAATAATTAAGAATTTTTCATTCTGAAAAAAAATCTAAACAAACTTTACTATGCAACATTTAGAGCATTCTCTTTCGTATTTAAACCATGGGCTCCCACCTGTCATTTACAGCTATGGTCACCTAAGATCAGTAGCTTGGGGGGCTTCATTTGTTAGTCCTGGAGTTCTTGATTCTACATTTTGGGCATATGAGTGAATGATAATGATATATAGGAGAAAAAGGGCCTTTGAATTGAGGTTTTAGTGGTTGTGCCTACTAAAATCAATAGAAGCTTATCATTGATTTAAAAAGGGCCAGGGTTTTGCAATACTTCCATACAGACTCTGAACTGAAATGCTATGGCAATGTTCCTTATAAAGCTGACCAGTCCACAGGAAGTGTTTATGAATACATATAAATATTATGTAGATAGAATAGCAATATTTTTTTCAAAGGTTTTGGGTATAAATACACAAAAAAAATCATAAATAACTACTGTCATTCTGTCAGGGAAATCACAACATCAGAACTGGCTACATGCAGTGCACTACAGTGAATGTTCAATACATAACACAGCTAATACATCTGATAGCAGCTCAAATTCATCCGATGAGGATGACAAGGAACCAAACACTGAGGCAAATATCTTCTAATAAGGTCTCATAGGGCTCTGTTTTCATAGACACAGTAAAGGGAAAAATCTAAGTCCTCAGGCCTATAAGTAGACAAAAGTAAAAATGCCTAAGATCAAAGTCAATACGAATATGTCCAGTTGGTGTCCTAAATAACAAAGTATCAATAATATGGCTTTTGAACTTACAGGCAAGATTGAAACCTTGGGGAAGTTATGCAGTGTCTCCCATTCCCTTCTCAGGTATTCAAGTGAACCCACAAACACAATGTGCTTGAGTTCATGGTAGTGAAAGTTGCTGGCTCGTAATGGCATCACTAAATTTCTTAATCCAATCAAAGCAGATTTAACATCCCCAAATATGCAAACGACTACATGCCCACTTAAAACTGTCATCGCTGCTTCACTTCGAGTCTAAAAAAAAAACAAATGAAACAACACAAAAAGACAAGGGATAAATGAAACAAAGGGAATCTTAAATCATATATTGAGTTTAAAACCAGGAAAAATACAACTGTCAATATTGTTCATGCAAAAAGAATAATAGCTGTTCATTTTACCCTTATTTATTTTTCATTAAATATGCTCAGCAGAAAAAAAAGTTTTATTCTTGTTTGCAAATCCTTCAGCATTTGGGAAGACATTGTATTGGACCAAATTCTGGTCCTATGTAAGTTTCTACACATGTGGATTGTGACTCTGGTTATAACAAAAATACTGGGAGTTTAGCTAAGGATTAGAGAAAAGAATTGCAAAACCATGTTGTAGCTGATGAATCACTAGTTGGTTTTTTTTCAGGACCAATTTGAAAAGGAAAATGTGACTGTCCAGTGATCCTAGCAGGGCTTTGTGATATTATCCAGATCTTTGAGGATGAATTTGAGTGAATTGAGGACCATTCTTAAAGTTCTTGTTTAAGGACAAGTTGGTATTACCTTGAGAAGCAATCAAAGAATGCTCTACACTGCTCTGCTTTATAGTGGATGCCCATTATACTCCACAGAGTATACTTAATTCTCTCATTAAGAAAAAAAAAAGGTGCAAGTTTGTGTAATACTGAATTTTCAGGCCAATGGGACTTACTAAGTTGTTGAATAGATAGAATTAAAAAGGTCTCATGGAGACTATTTAAATGACATCCAGAATTATCTTCTTGTCTCAGTGAAAGAATAAATTTTTGCACTAATTTCATCACTGTTTAGGTCAGTTGAACAGGCAACTCAAACACCAAAATGATTAAATAAAGTCATAAGGAAAAAATGACCGTAATTTCTGGAGCCAGTCTAAGCATTGTTGTACTCCGACAGGTAGCTGAAGATCCACTGATATCATATTGCCAAGAAATTGTACACTCTGTATCATTATATAGAATTTCTGACAAAGAATAAAACTTTCACAGTGGTAAACTGCAAAATTTTCCTCTCACTTATGCATAGTATATGTTATTTTTCTAAATTACAGAAGCATGGTGATGTGTAATACAGATCAGAATACGCAACAGATATGATCATTATGTCAGAAGAAGTGACTGACTGCAAGTTTTCTCATCAGTTAAAAAATGCATGAGCTTTCAATTTCTCTGGGGAAATTACACAGATTTTCATACAGCTCGACCAAGAGAGTCATCTTGGTGCTTCAAACAGCAGAAGACATGAGAGAATCCTCAAGTGAACCATGTAAGTGGTCCCATGCCTCTGCCTTTAGGTCTGGAGTACTTGGACTTTACAAGACAGAGACCAAATCTTGAAAAGAATTATGTACAAAATGTCACTCTGTAGTCACTAACCTCTTTGTAACCACATACATTTGACTGCATGGCAAAAAACTCCTTCTTACAACCTGATACTGATGGAATGTTGCAGAGCCAAAACAGACCTTGGGCAGAAAAATGAATTCTTTTCCAACTGGGGCATCATCAAGTATCAATTAGAAAACAACCTGGGAAATCCCATCATCTTCGAATTATGCACTAATTTGTACTTGTGTGGTCCCTAAGGACAGCGTTAAATTTGCATGGATATGAATGTAGACATAAATCACAGACTGTGAGTTTGAAAAGGTGTGGGGAAGCATTTTGCTGGCAATCTTTATTAATGATGATGCATGAAGCAGAAAGAACCTGGACAGACTTGCAGATTCACAGGCTGGTAGTGGAAAAAAACTCACATGGCATAACCAAGAGATGATGACTGAGTCACTCCCCAGCACCATTTTCAGAGGAACACTTTTCAAAGTGGGACAACAAATAATTTGTCAGCTAAATTGTATTTATAGCACAAAGGCAGATTTCTATCTCTGTCTATTACAAAGCAGGGCTGCCACCTTCTTGCATGCTGATTACATTTACATGCTACTATTTAAAGCTGTTCAGCCAAACTCCATCTAAAGCTCCATCTCTAGATTTTGGAATTTACTTGCTTGACTGTTTGAACACTGATATTGCAACTCCAGGCAACATCACAGTTATTGCAGAAACCCCCGAGGAGAACTGGAGACAAGCTTTTAACCCCTGATTGCTAGAATAACTGGGGCTGTCACCATCATTGGCTACCCCATGCCACAGTGCAGGAAAATCTAAGACAGCAGGCTCGGGAAAAGCTTTTTGAAGTGCGACAAAGTGAAGATCCACCAGGGAGTTCATTTCAAATATAATCAGTTTTGTGTATGAGATCTGGGGTTAGTTACTTGCTACTCTTAGGTATGAGTACATGAACACAAGTGGCATAAACTTTCAAAATAGACAGTGATAGGCCTCCTAATTATTTTCAATGACTTGAGTCAGTTTGATGGTTTTCCCAGTTAAAGAAATGAAACAAACATAGACTAGGCTCACTGCAACATGCTAGAGACAGGGTAGTAGCACTACTTGCACTGGCCTGTTTGGGAATCTTGAAATATTGGGAATTGAGAGAGAAGTTCTAAGAGAGTAAAATTAATAAAAAATCAATTAACAATAATTAATAAAATTTCAATAAATAAGAGATAAGTCAAAACAACACTTGCCTGTACTAGAATCATTACTGCCTTGTGTAAGAGAAAAATAGGGTATAGAAGCTTTTAAGTATTTCTAATCTTAATTCTCTAAAGATTTAAACCAAATATACAAATTTCAGTTTATGGAAAGGAAATTCCCTATACTGGATGATTTTTATTGTTGCACTGGGCATAAAGATTTATGCAATCAAAATTCTTTAACCAAAATCCTAACTTTGGTTTCATCACTCTGTGCTTCTGATTTCAATACACCAGATTTCATGCTAGTAGAGGTTAATTTATTAATCCATTAGACATCAGTGCTGTGACTTAAATAACCTCTTTTCAAACACAGCTTATCATCAATACCTACCAAAATGACCTTTTCAATGTCTTTGGCTGGACACCAATGAAACATCCCTGTTGAGTCGTATTTTTTCACATTGGCATCCATATTGTCAATCTGCTCGTTGCCAGGAATTAACAAGGGGTCATGCCTGGGGAAAAACAAGTTGAGGACAACATAAATGGAAAATATTATAAATTATGGATGGAAAGATATCCCAAGAGCTGTGTACCAAGAGGGGTAAAAGTAAAAAAATGAAATGTATTTACACCTTCACATGCTTTCAATAAGGACATTTTTAAACAAAAGCAGCATAGAAAAAAAAATTAATTTTTAAACTTTGGTTGCGGTTTCAAAGACTTTCTTTACTCTTCTATACTAATAACCATTTAATTTTAAATAGGGTTTTCTGACACCATCACACCCATACAAGTTTGTTTCTTTCCAGTCCCACCCCTCTGAAATAAATATCGAAGTTCCTATAGGCATCTGCAATGAAGTAGAAGGCATAGGAACAGAGCCCCATGCTGACTGACTGGCATAAGTATGGAAAGCCAATTACTTGCTTTTACCACATACAACTTCTGACGTGATGCTCTTCACAGTAAAAGCTTTAACAGGCTGCACTTTAAATATTTTAGCAATTTGCCCAATCATATTTTGCTTTCCCAAACTGAAGCCCTTTAAAGATTCAACAGTATGTCATTTTAGAGCAGAGTGACTAACAAATGCCCACATCTGGAATACATGATTTTAATACCAAACAACAATGTCCATTTTCTCTGACAACTCTACCTGTGATAACCTTCTAAGTGTTTCTGCAGCAAGATTTTAAAGCACAAGGTTTCTCAAAGGAGAAGCAAATGAAAGACATTTTTATGAACTTGCTCTCCAGCTATATAGCTATATCTAAGCACAGACATATACAGTTCTTTAATTTATATGCTAAAATCAAACATTAAACTAAGTACTAAGTGACTCCAACACTCTCAGATGCTAGTGAAGACCCCTAAGTGACTGCATTATACAATAGCATTAGCAGAATTGTATTCACAAGGCACACGGTAAACTGATCCTGACTTATATTTAGCACTATATAATAGTGCTTTGTCTGGAAAGCCACAGACTTTACCTAAGGTTTTTGTCATGAATACTTGAAATATCCTGATAAAGAACCGTAACATTTCAAAGAAGAGAGTATTTGCAATGTAGGAATATGCTAAGTACTCTGAGACAGGTATCCAAATTTTAAAGCAGTTTACCCATTGAAGACTGTTAAAGAAATGCCCATATTGTCTGAGTTCTTAAAATTGAAAAGTTTCCTGCTTTTAAAGCATTTGAGCCAGCATGTTGTGGTGAGAATCTCTCTTCTGCCCCATCTGCTAAAGCAGACTATGAACTGAGTGTGTGATATAGGTTAATTTACTCTGAATATGGTATGCCAAGTTACCATGCAGCCAACAGTTATACCTGCACTCCTAAGCAAGGTGTAAGTTCAAATTCAGTCAGGGTGATCAATTGGTGCAATTTTATAGCCATTGATTACAGATCCACTGAAATCAGTGGAAAATTCTCACACATTTCACTTAAACAAGGTCAACTCCAAAGAATATTACTCAAAAAAAGTTGAGAAACTATTAATACAATGTTCCATTTAAACCAGAATCTTCTGATGCTTGAAGACAATCAATGTCTACATGGCAAAGACATAAGTCAGACTCATCTGGAAAAAAGCAACACTATGTTTTCAAAGGTTTTTACATTCTCTCAACAGAGATATAGTTCAGTGATTTCACCATCAACGCATTGGCAGCAGAGGAGCCTCTAGGGGACTACCCGGAGTCTCTGATGCTACTCCAACTTTAATAATGACAGGCCTCATGTAAGAGTGCTCCCTCCTTTGTAGGAAGCAGAGATGAAAAAGCTGTATCAAAGGGGTTTCTTGTGAGGCCTTGGCTGTTGTTTTGGTTTGTTATTTTTAATTTACTGAAAAATATCTAGACTCTGCATTGTCTTCCTTGATTCATCAGCAAGCTGCAGCCATGGTGGTTTTGACTGAGAGCTGACTGTGATGCTGCTCATCGGGCATTCCCCATCTGCTCAGAGTTGCATGTGGTACAGGCATATCTGCAACTGTGAACACAGTTCCATTTGAAGGTTGTACTAATGTTCAGACAACATTCAGTGGTGCTCTGTCCTAGCTATTTTTCCTAATCTAATGTGTTAGCTATGTGTTTCAAAATAAGAAAGTTTGACAAAAAATTAGGAATCTTCAGGAGTTTCCACTGAAAAATGTTTGTGTTGTTTCAGGGTTAGGGGTTTTTTCCCCCCCAATACTTTCACAAAGCATTTCTTCATGAGTTTTCCTAGATGAGTACTGAAAAAAAAACAAAGTTCACTGGTCAAATCACCTTCTTTCCTTTCAAAAATCAAATGCATATAAGAAGGAATTTTCTTTTCCCCCTATCCTTCATCAGAGAAACTATAATAAATTGATTAAGAAAAATGCCATATTATAATTTGCTAATAGGTTTTCTTTCTGCTCCGAGATTTAAAATGAAATAGATTAACTGAAGCTTTAACAAAAATGAATATTTAGTAATACTCTAATCCCAGTCACAAAAATGATTTTCAAAAATGATACAAATTAAAAGGAATGTTATAATAAAGCAGGTGGTAACAGATATCTGACATCTAATTATGGTCAATTGCCCTGAAGTTTGAGGCAATTTTTAGAGTGTTCTTTTGGGCTTTGCATCCTAAAAGGGAACATTCAAAGTAGCTTGTGCCAAAGGTTCACTAGAATACTTTAGTCTTATGCATTTATTTGCAGTATCATAAATTGTTTGGACTCTCTGCTTCACTGCTTGGAATATAGCAAGTGGGAACCTTAAAGGAAACAAACAGGATGGGATACAGAACAAGAAAGTATGCTAAGAAAGTATGCTACTTTTACTCTAGGAGAATAGATTATTGCCTGAGAAGGACTCTGTGGTAAGACTAGCCACACTGTATTTCAGAATCTGTGGGGTTATACATACAAGGGTGTGTATTAAATTTAAATCTTCTGGGCTAAATTGTTATTTTAATCTCTCTTTAATCAATGTTCTTTCATTCTCTGTAAACTGATACCTGAAGATGTCTATGGATGTTGAAAATTGTTTGTTATGGAGGTCCAACTTTGTCCTCAGATGTTACAAGATACACTGACTTTTGTACTTAAAAACTGAATTGACCAGAACAGCGATAAAATAGTATTACTACTTTGGACATATACACCCTCATTAATCTGATGATCTAAACCTGTTTTGCAAATACTAAAAGTTAATTAAGAGAGACATACAGAGAGGCCAAAGCTGTCAAATCCGCCTAAGGCGTTCGGACACCCTCTTCCCATTAAAATTTATATTACACAAAGCATTACAGTTGTTGCCCTTACAGCCAAATCAAGGACTGAATGTTTCTAGAGTCTCTGCCTCCTCACCCTTGAAGACAGCCCTGTCAAGCTGTGCCTGAGTCACATTGGCAGGTTACTGTAGAAATGCTTATATTCATGCTGCAGCTATTATGTTCTTCAGGGCTGTAAAGTCATCTGCTTCAAAGATTCCAGTCATAGAAAGAAAAACACCTTCTGTCAATTAAATCCATAGTATTTGTTTTAATTGAGATGTTGTTTTTTATGACTTGAAATGATCAAAGATTTGGTCATTCCAGCTAGGAAAAGACAGGCGTACATAGCCTGTATGGGAGGAAAAGAATGAAAGTTAAAATTCCCTTATCCATAACCCCAGTTTAAAAATAGCTTCTCTGGTTCTTATGGCAGATATTACATACGCATGACTTAAAATGAAGAGCAAAATACCATCTTTTCAAGGTTTTGAAGAGCATATAATGCCACTTACGTGCAATTAAACTTGAAAATGATGCTAAATGCCATGCTACAGCTGCAAACCCAAAAAGCCTGCCTGGAAGACAACAGCCTAAAGCAAAACCATAAATCCCACTTACAGCAAACCTACTGCAAGAAAGTCAACACAACATTTTAAAGAGCACTGCTTCCCTAGACATGTTTATAACTACTGCAAAATTGGAGTTTTTGATTCTGAAACTTTTGGGTACTGACTGAGGATAGACAGAACTGAAAAGAGCACTCAGGACTAAATGGTCATTATTAATGGTTATTATTAAATAACTCTTGTTAAACATATTCTTGCACTATGTCACCGTTATCTTAGCCTTCTTGCTGTTATTCATATGGAATTAAGTATTAGAGCAACATATCCTTATAGGTCTGCAAAGGAACTATTCTGCGTGCTGAGGACAGGGAATGAGAATATTATATGACCAGTAAGAAGGACCTGGTGTTGTTTGAAAATAAACTGTAATCTCCTAGCTATTACCCATTAGGAAAACAATGTCTTGGATACCTTTTATGCTGCTCTCCGTAAAATTTTTCTTATATAAAGTCAACAGCAAAATACACCTGAGAAAAACACAACTCCTCTTTAACCTGTGTTTGTTAAAGTCTGCAATTGTGCCTTTCTCAGGTAGATATAATATATCCAGATTTTGAGCACAAAAATATGTTTAGCAGTCTCCTGCACAAGATTCAGGGTCTTGAAAGTTACCCTGCCTGTGGCTTAGGAATTTTGAGTTTTCCTACCTGACTTATGGGAATGTGGATGTGTCTTTGCAAGTGTATGCACACCAATGCTTAATTTCAGGAGGACGAGTGGGTTTGTTGAAGGTAAGATAGGAACTGAAGACATGCTAGAGATATCTCATGCCTTTGAAATTTCTCCTACAACTACCCTAACAAATTGTGGCAATTAACATGCTGTTAGTGTTAGATGTATGCAGCCAGTGCAGGTGCTAATAATTGAAAAAGCATTTAGAGCTTTTACACCCTGGCTGAATATTTCATTATGTGCTGCATGTTTCACTATTTACTCAGTGGGCCTCTGTCACTTCAATCTTCCCTGACTGCTTTGACTGGTGCTATAAAGCTCAACCAAGATAGAGTGACGGCTTGTCACAGGAAAACTCCACTGACTTCAGCAGCTCGCTGGGACTAGCTATGAAGGTTGTCACGACATTCTGATGGAATTCAGCAAATGTTTTGTGACTAATACACCCAACATTTGTCGGCTACCATTAGCCATTCCTTGTGACCCTGCAGTCTGTGTGGATGGTATTAAGTTGTAATGAGAATTTGTTGCCTATGTGTGTTACACTAATGACACTCTCTCACTGATCTTTCCTTCCACAGGTTAATCAGAAATGAAATTTGTAAGGATTCAGTGCCCAGATGCACCAGGCTTTAGAGAAGAAAATTCAGTGTGACAAGAGAAAGAACACCTGCAGTTTACTGCTAAATGCTTGCATTGTCATATTCAGAAGCTATTCTAATTGTGGCTACAATCTTCTACTGTCTGACTTTTCCCCTAAATCTAGGAAGAAGACTGTATCTAATACAGTGGTTGGCACCTAGTGCCTCATGCTAGTTTATGGGCTGAATTACTCTGCTAAGCAAACAAACAATTCTCCCGCCTTCCCTCTTTCTCTGCCCAGATGTTGCTGGTTTTATTATCCTCAGAAGCCTTTCTTAAGATTTCCTGTTAATTTATCAAGACTACTAAGA
This sequence comes from Climacteris rufus, assembly GCA_013398175.1. Classification (NCBI taxonomy): domain Eukaryota; kingdom Metazoa; phylum Chordata; class Aves; order Passeriformes; family Climacteridae; genus Climacteris; species Climacteris rufus. Next base: position 487,655 of record VZRZ01007062.1, read on the forward strand.
ACACTGACATAAAGCTGTTTACTGTAAGAATCTTGCTTTCTTAAGTATCTTGATACCTCAGGAGATGATCAGAATATGCTTATGAAGTATGGAGCCTCTCACACAAAAAAGAAAGTAAATAGTTAATTTCTAGACTTTTACATAAGCAATTTAATGAGGGGGAAATAAGGCACACAATCAATTTCTTTTTGTTTTTAACATTTCCCATTTATATCTACTGAAGCTGCAAAACTAGCAATCTTTGAGGGGAAGGAGAATTTACCTGAAAAAATATTTTTTCCTTTGTAAAATGTAAACCTGCAGTTAAGTGGCATCATAAAATATAGGAATGTTTTTGTCACTTAAATGAAGTGCGTGGCCTTATGACAAAAGCTACCACTTGTACAAGTCAAAGTTTATAAGAACACATTATTTTCTTTAAACCCAGTTTATAGCTAAAGAGCCTTTTTTTTCCATTGCCTTGGTCTGAGTGGATCTTCTGTTACCCTGAACTTTATAAAAAATAATAATTTTTTTCTGCTGGGACGTTTACCTTTTCTTTCCCGACACTGTTCTCTCATCTCAAAAAGACTTGTGCAAGATTTCACAGTAATCTCAAAAAAAAAATCTGATACTGTTTTTATTCCCACAGTTTATAACACAACCATTGTACTGGATTTGTATGGCCAGATTTTGGTAGCCAGGGGGTGACAGCAGTGGCTTCTGTGAGAAGCTGCCAGAAGCTTCCACCATGTCTGGCAGAATCAATGCCAGCCGGCTCCAGGATGGATGTGCCGCTGGTCAAGGCTGGGCCAACTTGAAATTATGGTAATGCCTTTGTGATAACATATTTAAGGAGAAGAAAAAAGTTCTTGCACAGATGTAATTGCGGCCAGAGAAGAGCAGGGTGAGAACATGTGAGAGGAACAACTCTGAAGACACCAAGGTCAGTGAAGAAGGAGGGGGAGGAGATGCTCCACACACCAGAGATGAAGTTCCCTTGCAGCCTGTGGTGCAGACCACGGTGAAGAAAGATGTCCCCCCTGCAGGCCATGCAGGACCACAGGGATGCAGAGATCCATCTGCAGCCTGTGGAAGAGACCCATGCTGGAGCAGGTGGATGCCAGAGAGGAGGGTCATGCTGGAGGAGGCTCCTAGCAGGGACCTGCAGACCCATGGAGAGAGGAGCCCATGCTGAAGCAGGTTTCCTGGTAGAACTTGTGACCCTGGGGAGGACCCACGCTGGAGCAGCCTGTCCTTGAAGGACTGCACTCAGTGGAAGAGTGACCCATGTTGCAGAAGTTTGTTGCAGAACTGTTGCCTGTGGAATGGACTCACAACAGGAAATTTCATGGAGAACATAGCAAGGACCCCACACTGGAGTAGGGGAAGCACTCCTCTCCTTGAGCAGTGGGAAAAACAACATGTTATCATTGTTCCTCGTCTCCCTGTGCCATTGGGGGGAGCAAAGAGAGCTGGGAAGGAGGAAGAAGAGGGGCGAAGGTGTTTTAAGGTCTCTTTTTACTTCTCATTATCCTGCTCTGATTTTGTTATCAATAAATTCAACTAAGATCTCTAATGCAAGTCTGTTTTGTGAGTGATCTCTCTCATTATCTCAACCTATGAACCCTTTGTTCTATTTTCTCTCCTCTGTCCAGTTGCAGGGGGAGTGAGAGAGAAGCTTTGGTGGGTGTCTGACATCAGCCATCATCAACCTTCTGAAGTCTTTTCAAAACTCAGGTACCACTCTTCAGATCTAGAAGCCAGTCCTTCAACAAAGGAATTGAAAGGAGTGAGACGAATCAAACAGGAAATCAAAATTACCACGTCCTTGAGCTACCAATGGTATCAACAGTCAGAAGGCTAATAGATACTCCTATCACTCAAATGATTTAATTGTATAACCTTGTTAAAAACAGAGGTAAGAAAACATAGTGATCACTGAACTACTCCTGTTGTTCATGTTGGTTGTAGTGAACTTGTAAAACAGAATCAAGTGAATTGTGCTATTATATACCTGCTGGGTTGCAGCTTGGTTATCACTGCATATTAGCACTGCATAAAGTCAGGATAGAAGTTTGAGAGTACATGATGGAAATTTCCAAGGCTAAGTGACATAAATATACACTATTATTATGGTTAGTCAGTGGGCTTTCACCTTTTCAAACCTTACCTTCATGTCTGGTTTAGGGGAGTCATGGAAAATGATCAGAGTCAAATAATTTTACCAGTTTTGGCTTGAGAAATGTTTCCCTAGATCTGTCATCACTTTTTTTTTTTTTTTTGTTTCTATGAGAAAGCTCACTGTTTCAGCTCATGGAAGGGCAGTACTACAGTGGCAGAAGCAATACAAATTCATGCTGAGTGGCACTAGCAGAAATGTGTATGTACATTTAAGTGTATGTGGCTTAGTGGGTGGAAGAGAAGATAAATGTGCACAGCCATTGTTCATATACTTAAAATATTATATCCAACTTCAGGAAAAAGACAGGAGGTTTCCTCCTCAACTTCAGATAAATAATCTCATTAGGCTTCTGGAAATGTATGCCAAAGAGCTCACTTTTTTTCTGTGTCATTTAGCTGGGTCTTGACAGTTTCTCAGCAAGTTTTATGGTTTGGTTGGGAATTATTTTAGATCCCCAATCAAAAAAAATCCTCAGGCTTACAAAATTCTCCTTGGCAACACACTGAAAACCCAGTGTCCTCTGATGCCTCTGATTCTTATGTGATCAGGGACACTAACAATAATGACCCTTTGCTGAGTATGCTACTTGTCTAGAGGCCTATGTCAACTACACCACTACATCCAGAGTGGACAGGGACAAACTATTTGTTTGCTCTTCAGGCCCCTTGGGCCCTGTCATATGCTATTTGTTCTTGCATTAAGAGGTAGTTTGACTCAGCTGGGCTGACATTTCCTTCAAGTCAGTGTATTCCACTCATGCAGTAGCAGCTACCAAAGCATTAAGTATGGACTTGAGCCTCAGCAACAATCATTTAAGTGGCTTTTTTGATTCATATCCAGGGCTTTTCACATTTTTACTGGTCATTCTGAATCCAAAATGACACCTTTTTTTTTAAAACTAGTTTTGCTATTTGATATTCAGGCGACATAGCCTCCTCATAATTAGTGTGACTGCTCATCAATAATATGCATCAGAATCTGCAACTGAGATGATGAACAGGTGACTGATATGGCTACAGGATACCAGAGGCTTTGATTGGTTCTACTTTTCTCCTCCACCTCATGAAGGATACTTGACATGTGATTACCCTCCCACTCACAGATTTCCTTTCTTTTCCTTCCACTTCCTATTTACATTTTACTTTTTACTGTAATAAGATGTTCTTGTGTTCACATCTCAACAGAAGGAATATCTATTTTTTCCTGTTGGAGTTTAAGTTAATTTTTAAAAGTATCCATGTTCTTGGGGTTTTAATGGAACAAACTTTTGCTGATGTAAAACAGGTAAAAATAATCATGACAATGCAGAGTATTTTTCTGGTTAATTTGCATTTATAGGTATTGTTGGAATTTGAAGGATTTGTTTCTAACTGATTAGACTCTTCTAGTATTGCATCAGTGTGATTCTGCTCATGCCATGTGATGCAGGATTCAGTTAGAACAGTGACTTCCTAAATGTGAATCTAGACCATCTGCGATGTACAGAAAGAACATTTGTATGTCAATCATCTATTTACACCAGTTACTAAATTATTGTAATTTAGAGTCATCAAAAACATGTCATTAAAAAGATGACTCCAATCTATCTATCTGGATCATATTTGGTAATTTCAAATTTCTACTTCTGTTTGAGTAAATCTCAAAAATTCCCTCTCAGACCACTTGTCATGAGGTCTTGGGGAATCTCTATGATACAGTTTCCATTCTCTGTTCTAATCCAGAGATAGAAAGAAGTCAAAGTTTTGTCTCATATCATAATACCCTCTTCCCTGATGCCGCAGCCACTGTGGGAAACTAAAATCTATGCAGCATTTTCAACTCCATCTTAACTGTAGAGCTGCTCAGAATGTGATTCAAAACTCACAATTTGGCTTTCAATTTACAAATGAATTTTTCACAAATTTTTCGTTTTCATGTTCCAGACTTCTTGTCTTCCAGGCCTCCTTTAGATCCTCTGGATCTAGTGCCATAGCTGAGAACAAGATTGTAAAGCAGCCAGCAATTTCTGGGCAGGTGGGACAGGGGTAAAGCTGACTTGGAAAGGAGCTTTTAAAATAAATTTAGGAATAAAAACTTCCAAAGATAAATATCAGCTGCAGACGTGACAGTGCTTTAGCTGATTTACCTCTTGGGTACTTCCAGCTGACATACATTAAAGATTTCTGGGCAGGAAAGCAAGCACCTGTCACTTTAGGTAATTTACAAGGATACAAAATAGCAGATAATACAGTCCACCTTTGTTTATCTGAAAGGAGAAAAGAGTTTGACCATTACAAACAAAGCTTAACAGAGCACTCTTCTGATTCAATCCACTTTGTCTTTTTTAGCACCTTGAACCAAAGTTAAGTCACTGTAGATAAAGAGTAAAACAAAGAGATGGTTGGGTCTGGGGAGAGGCTGAGGGTGCGAACACTGGGCTGGAGAATAAATTTAGCAGCAATGGAGAAGAGGAAGAAAACAATGTCTGGATGTGGAAGCCTGGCAAGTTCTCCACTCACTGCTCAACCTGTGTTTAGCAATTCTGATGTGCTACTGAGCAGACAGCTCAGGCTCAGGACGACTACTCTCCCTCAGTCCCCCTTCAGCAGGCAATGAAAGCAGGCTGTACTTTGAAAATCTTCCCCCATCATGCAAACTGACACAGGCATGCTTTTCAAAAACCCACAGCCAATCTGTTGATCATTACTTATTTACAAAGGCCTTCGGGCAGAAAGTCCTGTAAAAACCATACTTGATACGGTATACACTAGCTTTTTCTGCTTGTGGAAAAAAGTACCCCTAAGGCTACCTCAAACCATCACTTTCTATTGCACATAAAATGTACCGTGTAACACTAAAGTATTTAATATATATGGTATAATATATCTACAGGAAAGGCATTTGTGTAGAAGTATGTTACCCTGTATTTGGTAATTTGATGTTTTGCTGAAGGCTATGACTTGAAAAAGCCTGCACCTAGTACAGAGGACCTGTCATCTCAGTACCCAAGAGCCAATAGAATAAAGAAGTACCCTTAAGCAGCAAAACTTTGACACAGCTTTGAAGCATATGAAAACAGTATAACTCCCCAGAATTATTATTACTCAAGATCAAAGAAATGAGGCATACTTTACATAGCAAACAGGGACAGTGTGTTCAGCTCCAAATGTTTCAGCTCTTTCTCTTGCTCTCCTTCTCTTTCTTTTTACTTCTACTTCCCCAAAATTAGGATTTGGGGGAAGGTGAGGGGGTAATCTCCCACATGTTTAAATTTTAAGCAGTTAAAACTATTAGCATCAGATAAGAGGATTGTCCAAAGTAAGTACATTGAAAACGATGCTAGCGCGACAACTGGCACTATAAAAATGAGAAGTTTTCCAGTATGCTCATTTTATTCTTCCTCATAAACTGTAAACAAGCATGTAAATCAGTGTCATATGGGCAAGGCTGAGCTAACAGGAAGGCAGAGAACTTTTAATGATACCTTTCACAGAAATAGATGGTCAATAGGAAAAAAAAAAAAGCCACAGCTGGGTGCATTTTCCCTCTGTGAATCAATCTCACTTTTGGTTCTGTAGTCTAAACAGAGATGAAGACAATTTGTAGAATTTACATCGTTGAATATGCCCTATATTGCAGAAACAATAAACAAACATGGATGCTTCTGCAACTGGCCAGAGAAAATTCCAGTCTGGTGACTGAAATACAAAGAAAAATATCACCTACCTGTACCCAGAATTGTTAAAGCTACAAAACCACTGACAATAATAAAAATCAAAAGTGATTTTATATATGGAAAGAACTATATATTTGCATCAAATTTTTTTCACTTAACCTCTGTGAGCAGTCAAACACACACACAATTCTCAAATTGCACGAATGTGCCCGTTTACATATTTAAATAAGTTTACATTTTTCTCTGTGTATATATATATACACACACACAGTGGAAAATCTCTGCTTAGATATTTATGGATACAATTACAGACTGAAGTTCTAGCCTGGCTACATAGGATACGCAAAAACAGAGCAGGAAGAGCCCTCCTTGAAAACTCTATGTCTACTACAGGCTCTTGTTCTGACTGACTTGAGCATGTAAAAGGTGAAGCACAGTGAGATAGAATGCAAATGCCACAATATTTTAACAGATTACAATTCCTTGCTGCAGTTCTAGTTTTAAAAAATCTCTTAGAGGTAATTTCTCCTACAGAAGGAAACTATGTAGTTATACAAAGGAGTACTGTTGTAAAATAATGTACACATCGCAACGGGGGAAAATATCACTAACAAGATGCTGTTTTCATCACCAACTTTTAGAGTATATCCTACCCTCTTAAAAATCCCTGTATTCCATAATTAATGTGCTTTTAGCTTGACTAAAACTGTGTTAGTTTTGAACTTTGCTTTGGCAAGTACATATATTATTAGACTTTTTCATCAGTCTAAATCAATTAACAGAAATTTGATTTCAATCGACAGGATAAAAGGAAGGTAATATTCAGGTTCATTTTTGATTGTGATGATACATCTCACATATGGCCTTAAGTACAGAAAACAGTACTCAGAGGGAATCCAACAAAAAGAGAATTGCCTGAGGCAAACTAACCACATGGGTTCCCCTGATTGGTTAGTGCTATCATTAGTGCCACTGCTGTTTAAGAACTACACATGGACAGGACAGGGTGACAGCTAAGACTTTAAAGCCTATGTATTTTTCAAACAGCTTTTCAAACTGTTTTTCATGACAGAATTTTTTTTCAGCTCTATCATTAACTGCTGACAAGCTGACAGAATAAATACTTCAGCCTTTCAGAAACCATCTAACAATCTTTTTTTTACACCCCCTCCCCTTATTTTTGATGTGGGGGGAGGAGAAGAGAAAGGAAGAAAGAAAGGAGATGAAGATATGAGTTTCTTGCAGTCTTACCTCATCAGTTTGGGTGAGGAGTTGGGTGAATTTCGCATGCCTCCATTTCGCTGCTTTTTTTTGGGTGATAGTGTTGACGGCTGCTCATCTTCAACTGGAAATATAAGGAACTCATGAGATTAAGTACTGCTCTGAGTGCAATATGAAATACAAGTGAAGTAGCAAAGAACACACACTCTATGTCCATTCACGCACTGATACTTCATTGCTAACATAAGCCCAACAGCAATAAAAATCAAATACATGTTAGTCAAAGAGATTGGTTTGAAGGAGAAGCAGAGACGAATACCTGGGTTTTGAACATAGGCATTCAAATTGGTTTCATACTTCAAAAACAAAAGGGGGAAACCACATTCAGGTTATTCTTAGCGTTATTATCAGTTAATCTGTGCTACAGAAAAATAGAATTAGTGCTCAGCTATATTCCCAGACAGAAAAAGTACTATTTGCAATATCAACATATCTCAGCTGCCAGCCTGCTTTTGCTAATGAACTAGACACCAGTTGGTTCTCGTTCCTCACATGCCAAACAACAGAGTCTTCATGAAGAGATGTAAAATATTCAATGCCTTGATGTTCAATGATTCAGTTAGTCGGGAATGTGAACACAGCCTGCCACTGTGCACAGATCTCCAGCACAAGTCAGACCTCATCGCTCTACCCTCCTCACAAAACAGAGTTTTAACAGGAGTGAACAGAATGAGGTTTAATGGAAGCGGGGAGGCAATACCTGTATAACAGAGGATGCATGTGTTATGCAATCTTTTAATGAGAATGAGGTACATTTTCAATGACAGATCAATTTTCAGATATAAATCACTTACAGTTTTGCCAGTCATAAACTACTCTTAGAGAACTTATGTCACAATATGTATTGCTTAAACAAGTGCAGCTTCCTAAGAAGTCATCTGCAGGAATTAACCACCATCTCTGTTTTAAGACTGTGACTGCACTTGATAATCTGCATGCAACCTTTGCATGTGCTATCAAAGGGAATAATCTTATGCCTGCTTTCTCAGATTCACACTAATGCTAATTTATTCTAATACAAAGAAGGAAAATAAACTTTTTTCCCATCCTACTGTTAACTGAAAAATTAACTAGGAGATAATATAACTGATGGCTAGAAAGCTGTTACTTTAAAGCTAAAAGCAAAGACAGTAGTAGTAGTAGTAGCTATATTAAAGAGCTTAGTACACATTAGCAGTGCACAAGCAGAGATTGAGAAAAAAATACTATTTGTAACAAAATACATAGGAAAAACAACAAAACCTGGATATATGTCACTTGCTCTAGGCTTATTTGTGAAGAAATGAAGCAAGAGCCTTTTGCTGTAACACTCTTCTGACACTATTTCACTACAGACTACATTCCAGCCTGCCAAGTCTGTCTGTTTGCCCAAGCCTGCTATGGAACTCCATTTTGCCTTGGTCCAGACTGAAGGGCTGGGCCCTGAAAAGACAGATGTGCTCTCTTTTTAAATGCCCTGGCATCACCTAGCACAAGGAGTCACAACCAAAGGTGGCATTGCAAAGAAAATAACAAACAAAAACAACAAAACAAAGCTAATCCCAAAATAAAAGCACCAGAGTGGTGTAAAAGGTAATACTTAGATCAGAACAATGACTGTCTAATAATGATTTATTCACTAACTTAAGTTTCTTTCCTTCTCCTCTTGGGCAGCATCCCTAAGGAAAAAAGGCATTTTCTTCTCATCTGACTTTTCTTTTTTTCCCAGATCAGAGTCCTATAGTGTAACTGCTTATTGATGATTAGTCAAGTGCCATTCTTTGTTAGGCTGAGAGAGAAATAAGTCCATGGAAAATTCTCAAAAATACAGACATTGAAATTTTATTTCTGTGAGAGTTTGCATGTATTAAACCAGATCACTTCAGTATTTAGCTATGTGTACCATGAAGTGAACATGCACAGAATTCTTGTGTTGGTAATATCTTTGTATTTCTGATTACAAAAAAGTGCAAGTGATTGTGCTTTTCAGAACCCTGTGCAAATCACTCTCTTGGAAATGGCCCAGACTTGTTTTAAACTTCTCTATCAAAAAGTTATTTGCATGCTGTTCCACACAGACAATAGGTGTAAAGATATACACTGTGCTCTCTTGTTGTTCATCAGATATAAATATTCAGTTCCACCACTTAAAAGGTCAAATGAACAAGAACCATACAAAATGTTCCTTCCAGAAAATAAATTATCTGTTTTGCTCTCTTGGAAGTAAAAATTGTAAATTTCACTTAATTTAATCTGTTACCATGGGGTTACAGAATGTTTGTCAAGAGATGCAGTATGGCACCACAACTGTATTGTTATAGTATTTTAGCAGTTCAAGGAAGTTACATAGCCATCAGGACCATGGGCAAAATCTTACATTAACACAAGTCAACCATAGTTAATATCATATCCAGAAATATTTCTATGAACAGGAGAAAACAGTATGAAAAATAATACATTTCCAAGTTTTGGCTAGCTAGTAAGATTCCTGTCTGATCCTTTCAAATTCTGAAAGTTAATACAATAAGTATTTTTTTGTACTATATGGTCCAACATTTGTGTTCTCCAGTGCTGCTAGGTGATGCTAACATGCTGTCCAATTAAAAATAAATTCTTACTAGGAATCATTGAAAATAACAACTTCTAGAAGTACATTTCTAGCAGTCTGCACTTATTTTTGGAACTGCATGTGCAATAAATAGTCTCCGTCTTTAGATATGTGCTTGTCATATTCAAACTACGCTACTGTCACCAATTGCCTGGAAAGTCCAAGGTTGATGTGGCTCACTAGATAATAACTGTTAGCAAAGGCTTCTGAGGGATCTTAATTTGTTGCTTAAGAAAGCCATTTATTCTCAGTGTAGCAACGAAAGGAGATCTATATTAATCACATGATATAAAAACAAGATTTTGTTTTTCCTTGAAAGCTCTGAACAGAATTTACAGGATATCTGCATTTCAGAAACACAGCTCCATAAGAATGGGGGAAGGGAATACATGAAGTTGAAATATGTGATTATATAATGGACGCTATTACCAATGGCTCTGTTCCCAAAAATATCACAATGGTAACTCACAAATGGTTTCTTAGTAGTAAGTAGGATATAAAACATATTTAATTATTATCCTTCAGATACTCCTGTCAATTTCCTGCCTATTTAAAGAAGTGGATCTAGCAAAATTTTTAGTAAAGTTGTTAAATATCATTTTAATTTCATACTTTCTGTGTCTGCATTAATTTAAAAGGGAGTCTTAAATGTGCCTGTTCTTATGAAATACAAACAAATTTGAATAATGGGCTGTGATACACGATAACTCAATTCTGATAATGTATGTTTGCTAATGAGTCCCCATTTTTTACTATTTTTTATGTCTTTTTACTGCGGGATTTGTGTTAAATACAGCCATATTACTTTGTGCAGACTTTCTTTACCAGCTTTCATGAAAACTGGAAGTAAGTTCAAGAACTGGACACAGAATTTTGTAAATTTGGAACTCAATTCAGCCTCTGAGTTCTAATAACACTCAAGAGCTTGTTTGCACATCCCTAAGTATAACACTTAATGTACTTTTGTAACAACCCAGAGCTCATGTCTCTAATAACAGTTTTGCAATTCAGGAAGACTCAGTGCTAAAAAAAATGTCAGGCGAGCCTAATGAGGCTTCACACACTCCAGTTTATGCTGGAGTTTAATTTAAAGTTACACTGATGTTCTAACATGTTTGCTTATTCTTGAGTAGTGTTCATTATTTCAATGACATAACCTCCAGACAATGTTCCATGAATTAGTTTAAGATGGGCTGGTAATTTTAACAGCCTTAATGTGGAGATGAACATCTGTAACAACATATTACTTGGCTTTTATCCTCATTTCGTTTTTAAAGCAAAACAAAGGGAATGTCTTTCAAAACAGTGGACAAGTTCATAACTTTTTTCTTTTTTATTTTCTAACTATTTTAAAAATAACAATGTCTCCTTCACTGACTCTCCCAGGTCACTAGCAGAACAGTTTATAGACAATTTTTTAGACACCAAAAAGAGCCAAAATTTGAAATAACATCTATGTTACTGAACAACTTACTGATACCTAGTAAGTTCATTCTGCTTAGTATGTAAAATGCTTCAAAACAAATAAACCCTTTGAAAGGTAAAGCAGAAACCATCCAGAAACATTAGTTGACTGTCTCGATTAACTTATTAATCACCACATCTGGAGAAACCCACATCTGTAAGCATTTAACAGAACATTAGTAATGTCATATTCACATTGAAAACAGGCTGCAAAACCATGCACAAACCATTCTGTATTGCCTTATGCATACAACTACTGGGCTACCTACGGAGATCTTGGTTCAACCCAGGCTTTTGGGAATGGTAGCCGTATTTTATAGGCAAGCTGAGTGCCCTTTGCAATCTACAGTAGGTAGATTTTCCTTGTTCAACAGAACTCAATAAGTTAAGGTGCAGCAGCGAGGGGTTGTTGGGTAGGAAGAGGCTCCCTTTACGGTTATTAACAAGTGGAACAGGTTCCAGGATTCCTTCAGTGGACTTGGCATCAACCAATGCATTAGTAGTTGCATTCTTGAATTGATATGCACATTTTGGGTAACTTGATCTAGCTGCATTCTTTACTTCTAAATAATAAGAAAAAATTTAAATTAATTTCTTTGTATTAAAAATTATTTCAAACCACAGGCATGAATCAATTTTGATATTATCTGGAAATACAGATGTTAAAGCTTAAGGTATCAGTTCCAACAGCAGAAATAAAAGTTTATACCTTCAGCTTTCTTACTTTTTTTATTTTTTCTAAAAATGACTTTTTATAAAAGAATACTTATAAAAGGATTATTCAACAATATTATCACCTTTAAGCAATAATCCCATCTTAGGGTAAGTATATCTGAGGCAATACTTATTTCCCACATGTTGATAAAGCCTTTGAGGTTTACTATATGTGGAAGATGTTTATTTGTTTGAAACTACTGAAAATGACAGGGGAAGTAAAGCACTCTGCTGCTACTACAATAAATAAGGAATCATAGAAAATGTAAGGTCACCACTTCCAAATTGTGCCAGCATACTTATGGAATTAAATTGATGCTTAGGAACCCACATAAAAGTTCTTGGATATTCAACAGTGCTGCATACTATAAATTTCAGGAGGTCATACATAGCACCTCTGAAAAGAAAGTTAAGAAATTCAATTTCCTAAATATGGATTTAGCTTAGAACTGTGATTCTTAGTCTTCCATTGATAATATATCAAGGCTATTTAAACACCACCCCCCCTACTAATACCTCTAACAAATGGCACACTCAGTAAAAACCAATAACAAAATGTTTTTCTGGTAAAAATATGCAATAAATATCTTCTCATAATGCTTGTTTCATTCTGAATAAATGTAGTATAGAGAAGAAAGTATATAATTGAGCCACTATGACTATAGTATAGAGAAGAAGGTATATAACTGAGCAACTAAGATCTTATATTTGATAATATATCATGAAGTAAGAAGGTTAGGTAGGGAGGAGTTGGTGGACTGATAAACTTGCAGCAATATTTCCATATGTTTCAACTGCCTTAAAGTTCTAGGGACAGCATTGAGCAGACAGTAGAGGCAAAGTATTTGAGGAGGTCAGCATGTTTTTTGGCATCTTTGTCTAGTTTACCACTAGCTAGAAACACCATCTGGTAACAGGAAAGATAAGTAAATAGCACTCCCATGCTTGCCATTTTTCTTCAAGCACAAAATCTGTCTCTCACGAAAAAGGTGAGTGTATGGGAATTACAAGAGTCATTTGAAGGCACTTTGTAACAAGGTTGAACTGGTTGGTGACAAAGCAACCATTCCAATTCAGTGACCTCTGAATTGACGGCTTGCTACAATTCTTACTGAGGTAGATAGTAATGCATACTTATCAGAGTTCACATATATTTTAAATCATCAGAGATGAGCATATATCTTTGATTACCAAAACTGCCACAAAAACCACTGTATATAATATTGGATCCACTACTTGGAAATTATCAATTTTACCTCAGAGTTACTGGGTTTTTGTCAAATTTTGTACTTTTGTTTTTTATATTCCTCCAGTGAAACAATTTTCAGATGATAAAATATATCTGCAGAAACCGATCTCCCTACATATGCCACTGGTCAAGCATTTGGAGGCTTTGATACGCATCAACTTGATTCTATTTTTAAAGTACAGATGGTAATACTGGAAATAATCTTTAAAAATCCACATCCTTATATGAAAGTATCTTCACAGGCAATGGAAGAAGGCCAGAATCTATTAAGCTTATCCACCCTCCAATGAAGTTGTTTAAGAAACATCATAATAGTTTTACAGGCTCTTCTGAAGTTCAATAAGTGATAGTTTCGGATACCAGACCTGACTATTAAGAAATAACCTTCCACAGCAGTGTATGTCTTATGGCATATTCCATGCAGACATACACAAGCTTTCCCAAGATTTTGTGCTTGCAGTGGCACAGCATGTGTCAGAAAAAAATACTTGTATTTTGATGGCTTCATATTTGGAGCTTGGCATCATATTTAACAGCACCACATGATCTTTTTCAGCATGAAGGCAGACTGAGCTGCTTAAAACATAACTTACTTCCCCTTAGTTCCAAGAGTGTGGACAGGTACTATTACTGAGCATGGGGGTAACATAGCAACAATTTTTTGGGGTCAGATTATTCTAGATTTAAAAGTTCTAACTACTGGTTTCACCCCATGACTTCTAGCCTCCTGCCTCTGACAAGAGCTCAGATCAAAGCAGAAGAAACTCCACAGTGGATGAGTGGATGAAATACTTTGTACATAAGACAATTTTCTTTCTTGCTCCAACAATTTATGGTCCATGCCTTTTTATTCCATCTTGAAAAGCAAGGATTACAGTATATCATCTGAATAAATTATCTTTGGTAAAGATAAGGTCTTTCTCCACAACTCCTACCTGATTTTACGTGCACATTGTGCCACACACAGGACTGCCAGGATAAACTCTGAACTACACGTGCAAGCATGGTGCTTTCAGATTAAGCAGTATTGTACAATTGGGTGAGAAACACAGGCCAACAGTGTCACTTCAGCAGAGACAAACTACAACGTGCAGAACCTAGAACACTTATATAGCATCTTGTCATTCAGCAAAGGCAGTTCTTTTTTATTAATAACGTCTTTAAAATCTGATTGGGTTCCTGCACTATTATGTGGGCTGATTTCCATAGAAAACATATTTGGGAAACAAAGATTGTTCTTAATTGTATGGAACTAAATTGTCACTGCCTCACTAGGTTTGGCAATCAAACTGTCTGGATTGGAGTAATTTGTTGTACCACTGTGCAACATCAAATCACAACCTCCAAATCCACCATGGTTCTCTTCCAAGTATGGGATGAGTTTAGCACCAGTGAGTCTACTAAAACAGAGCTAGTCTGATACTCATAGTTAATTTCTTTTTATGTAAAATGACATATGACTCTATTTTCAATGCAAATGTTCAGAGGCCTGCATTGTTTATGTGCCGAAGTTCCTTAGAACTGCTCAGTATGCTTGCCATGTATCCAGAAGGCATTATTGTTACCTAAGAATAGAGACATTTACTGGCCATTTTGAGAGCAAATTTTAAACTGCTTTTTGAGAATGGCAAACAATAAGGAACAGGATAAGAGTAGAGTAAGTGTAAGAAATTCCATTTTCTGTAGTATTTTTTAATTGCACCCTGGGTGAACAATACCTACTTTTAATAAATGCTGTACAGAATCTGCCTAAGAAACCTGTCACTATTAGAGAGAGAAAAAATAATATGCATAAAATGAGAGATATTAATGCAATTGTAAAGGTATCTTGAAGCTGCATATATTCCTACTCCTTAACCCCACCCTCAGGAACTCCCTTTCAAGCTCAATTAATATACACTTGCCTACAGACTGCATTAGGGAATCATGCCTGTTTCTATTTCTATACATTTTATTTATTATAATGAAGATAATTTGAATTGCAATCTGCAACTCCCTGAACATTTTTAAAACAACAAATGTAGTTAAACTAATGCCTATGGCAATCTCTATTTATTCTTTGTGAGCACACACTTGCCATAACTTAAAACTGGGCTGCGTTTTAATTTAAATGTAACAAGGCAGAATACCAGTACAGTGCTTTCAACAAAATGGCTGAAACTGGCTTCAGTATGATTTGCCTGGAAGGGAAGATGAAAATGTGTTTTAAAGGAGAAAAAATATCCTGACCAAAACCAGACATTCTAAACAACCACCACCGATACCCAGTGCTCCTTTCCTTCCCCATCTCTATCAGCTGCTAGGCTTTCAGCACTGTTTTTTGCCAGACACTAGTACAGTGTTTTCCTTCATAGTCAGCCATCAGCCAGAGCTGTCACTTGCAGATACTTCATTTTTGTTTCAGTCTAATTCATACTGCACCCCCTTAATCTCTGTAGTGAGTAATGCCATGTCACTGTGAAGATATGTCAGATCCAGCACTAGAAATACAGAGTGTTTCTAACAGTTAAACTATCTTGGTTTGAAGAAATATTTTAGTTCTTTCCCCAACTTAACTGATGTCTTTCTTCTAAACATCTTCCCAGCTGACCTCCAAAGGAGCAGTCACCATTCTGCAGTCTGGCTCAGCTTTCGTGGGATGGGGGGGAAGACAAGCTATAACCCTGTATTACTAAATGCAAATAATCAATACGTTGATTGAGCTTTTGGCTACCAGAGTTCTTTTGATGGGAGTGACAGTGAGCATGACTTCCCTCATTCAATGACAAGCCTGTTTAGACTTTGCTACCCACCACTTTGTGAATCAGGCAACTGAAAATACCCACAGCAATTCCTCCAAACTGTCAGCTATTGCTGTGATTCCACGCAGCACCCCCTGTACAAGACAACAGATTATCCATTAGGCTAGATATGTTGAAAATATACAGCTTCAACCTTTCCCCAGCTAGCTCAGAGCTATGTATAGATGATTATTTCAACCGTCAGCTGCCGCATAGACTTAAACCCCTGCACAATAACTCCTGGATTCATCTGCCCCTTGTCAAACTTGCACAGCTTTAGTTTGAGCATACATAGTGTGGCAGTTTCACTGCGGATCTAGAATAATCCAGACGGCTGCTGTCTCTTTGTTCACAGGAAGCTAAACTGATGAGTTTGTAATGCATTTCTCATCAAAGGTAATTTCAGAAAAGAAAATGTGCCAAATCAGTTAGGGTTGGAATTTAGCGCAGTATTGAAATATGATTTAATCAAAATATTTGTTATTTGCTGTGAAAAAAAGCCCCCACATTATTCACCCCCTTTAGAAATCCTTTTATACCAATGAACTATTTATTTTACAAATTTCCTTGATTTTTTTGGTGGTAACAGACGTAACAAAATTGTTGACTAGAAACTACAATATAATGGTGCTTGATGAGATACAAGAATGTTAATTTTAGAAACTGCAGAGCAGTTGGTGTCTGAAATGGTAATTCAAATGAAACAAGATTGCTGCTTTTGTTTCTATGTGCATTACAAACTCAGGGAAACGCATTATATTCTGTTTTGTTTTGTTTTTTTTTAATACAAAAAAGATATGGTGCATATCTCTACACACTAGTACCATTAGAAAAGCAGGTGAGTCTGGCTTTTAGTTGCAGTGTGGCTCACTTGAAGCAGATAAGAAAATATCAAGATCCGAATGTAAGCATGAATCATCTCAGAAAATTTTGCAAATACTGTATGGTGCTTACATGAAAAATTCTCTTTGAAACACTGCAGACCAAGAAACATTTCTTTTCTTTTTTTTCCCCTCTTTTTGTCCAAGGCTTTTGCCTTTTGGTTAAAGGCACATAAAATTGCAAAACAAATGCATTGGTCTACCTTTTTTTTCTATTAACATCCAATGCTTAAATTTTGTATCAATAATACACAGTCTTTCAGTCTTAATTCTTCTCCCACATAAAGAATTGAAACTCAGCCACAGATATATTCATCACCTTTGTGTTTTCCTTGAATGCTGTAAAAAAAGAGAGTTAATAACAAACGTGGAATGTTGCTAGGTTGGATCCTGTTATTATTCTAGATGGCTGCTCTGATATTCGGTGAAATTATTATAAATTTTAAGTTCCTGATCTCTTAGGGTAACCTGGACATAGAATGAAAGATAGACTCCAAAGGAGTTTGGAAACCCAGCAAACTTTTAACTTGAATCTTCTGGTGAAAAAGGTCTGGCGTATGGATTTATACCACTTATTTTTAAGGGTAGAGCAACCCCCTAAGATTACCACAGAAATTTGATATTTTTTCTTTGCTCCTCCAGCTTAATTCAAGAGCATAATTGTTATGAACACTGTATCAGTTATTATGAGTTTTCTATTACTGATTATTTCAGCAAGCAAGGAAGCGGTTTAAGGCTGCTCAAATTGTGATTGATCTAAAGTCTCCTGAAGTCAGAGAAAACATTTACCCTGACTTCAGCGGACTTTAGATCAGGAGCTGGTCATACTTGGTGTACATGCTGCTATAAATGATAAGAGAGCCTTTCCCATATATGTAAAATCCCAAGCACTTTACAATTGGCTTGTGCAATTTTGAAAAGAAAGGCTTCTGACTTCATGGATCTGGTTTCTTGTTCCCATACAGAAGTATACAGACAATATGACACCATTTGTACGTAACAAGCATCATCTTTCCCCTGCCAAGTGTGCACAGTAGGAAAAAAGCTACTTCAATTCCTAACCAAATCTTAATTTATATTTAGATGAAGTCATAGGTTCACTGAACCTTGAACATATTTTCTGATTCAGATTTTAGTATTCCCTCATACATTTTTCTTGATTTTTCGTCTTCATTCTCCACTGCCTTTGCAAATTATGGTTCACTCTGCAATTGTTTATTCAAGTCATTATATTGTTATTGGAAAACTGTCAAATGAAAAGTTAAAAAAAAAAAAAAAAGCAAAGCATCAGCAGACTTTTCTTCCCCCTGTCCATTTAATTGTCCAGTTGACTTCTCTACATGTTGTACTCACACAGAACACTATTTGGATAGAGTAAAGTTTGTTTTGGGAAAGGGTGAAGAAATGGAGATGTGTCTAAACTGTGGAACTTCGAACGTGGTCTGTTTTCATGGGGGTCTGTTGTCCAGACAAACATCAAAGTGAAGGGAACTAACTTTGTCTTTTGAGAGTACACTTCAGAGAATAAGGAAAGTCAAAGTGTCTCATCGGTATGGCAAGTGTAAATATTCCCAGTTAAATTTTAAATTATGTTACTTCATTATAACAAGCTGTTCTGCTCTCTTAACATGGAGGAGGAGCAACAGCAAAATGTTACTCCATGTGTCAGAGAAGAGCTGTTCAGATTCTGTGTTTCCTACTGTGTCACAAGCAGCTATGAACTACAATTTTGGAGTTCCAGCTGCTGTCTCCAGCAGAGTAGAGTAAAGTACAAAAGGATTGCTCAAAGCCACACGTTAACTTTTTAACAGACTACCTGATGATCCCATGGCTACAAGCAGAGGACTGGGAATCTCCTGACTGGGATTTAGTCTTACCACTGATCTGTTACACAGCCTTGGGTTGCTCACTTGCAGTCAATTCTGCTTTAAAGGGGTTCCTTAGTTGGAGATCTTCCTAAAATTCAAGTTACCAAATTATCTGAAATTGTGGCTGTTAATCTCTAATTTTCTCAGATCTAGCAGGTATTAGACCATGATGTCGCTATTGCTATTTGGAAAGTAAATTTGGAATACTTTCCATAGAAATACACCATACTCATATGTGGTAAGACTGAATTGTTCTTACAGTGTTTGGTGTTCTTTTTTGTTCCCTTTTTTCTTTTTTTTCATTAGACATGAAAGTGTGTCTCTAACATTGAGTCACTGTAACATCCTTTTTATTTCTGTGTATCTATTTTCCTTCCTTAAAAAACATAGTGTCAATTAAAGGACACCAATTTCCTTATGAGTGGCCCTTTGACAGTTCCTCAAGGCATGACATGTAAAGCCAAAAGGCACATCTTCGTGAGATTCTTTAAGAGAAGCAACACAGAGCAAGTTATAATATTCAGTGCATTGTCATAGACTATCCTTGTTTCAATGCATAACAACCCAAAATGTATTGTCCTTTGTCCTACTGTCTCAAAGAAGATTTTGAAACCAGGGAAGAAGCTGAAGCACTCACAAAGACGCACAGTAGTTATGCAGGTCAGCTAAACTGTAGAAAGAATCTGTCTTATTTTAACAAAGTAAAGGGAGTTTCTCCTTTATGACGAAACACACAATCTGATCAGGCACTGCTGAAAACAGTGAACTTCTATACGTGGACAAAAAAAATAAGCTACTATTAAAAATAATTTTAAAAAATCAAAATTTGAAAGGCCACTCATCCTTGTGCCTAAGATCACTTTTCTGTTTACACTCCCCTGGCTCCATTAAATTCAGAGAAAAATATACGATGCCTAGAAGTAACTAAGGGTAAAAGTAAGCACAGGAGTCCTTGGTGATTGCTCTGCTCCTTGGGATTAGAAATATTGTATTTACTGCAAAGATTGTGTTTGTCAGGAAGAGCGAGTATTTCAGTGCACAGGAAAGCGACAGTTCCGGCCTTTGGAGGAGGACTCCACAAATTTCAGCTTGGTCTTGCTGCAACTCTTTTCTTCCTGTGAACATTGGGAAGTGTAGATTTCATCCTGCAGAAATTTTTATTATTACTTTGTTTTCCACTTAAAAGTGCCAACTTATCTTAACATCTTAAAAATACACATTTCCAGTGTAATTCCAAACTACATATCCTAAAATTTTGAACAGAAATAAAATTTCATCTACCTTGCTCATTACAAGAAGACATACTAGGTCCCTGCCAGAACCACAGGAAAGTGAAGATTTTCTGAAACTTCTTATAAATCCAGGGGACTGTATTCTTAAATTCTAAGATCCTATCTATTTATTTTTTTTTAATTATTCCTCTGTTTACCACTGAATTGCCTTAATTTTGAGAACACAATTGAGAGGATTTGCCTGAAGTTGTTTATTTTTTGTTAAATAGATGGTTAACGTCACTGATAAAAATATTCTTCATATTTTTTACTTTTTAAAATTTGATATCATTGAATTTATTTTCTGTCTTGTGTTTTCCCTTGTAAAAAAGGGCATCTGAGTCTCTGAACAAGAACTGAAATATTGGCATTTAACTCTGGCTTTCTTATTGTTAGTCCAATCTGGCTTTCACCCACATCAGTGGAAAAACTTCCATTTATTAAATGTTAATAGGATCAGGCTCAGTGATCCCCAATAGTCTTTCAGGCTTAGCTGTAACATTGCTCTGGGATGGAGGTCTTCACACAACTGTTATCTGTGAGGCAATATTATTATTTCATATGTAAACTAAGTAAAAAATGCTGTGCATATTTACATACACACTGGTTCTAGAGACAAGTGATTACACTGTGTGTACCTTTATGGAAGAAAATTATATACAATTAAAACAAGCCGTCTGAATTTCTGGGTATTTTTATAAAATTGTTTCCTTATTAAAGCAATACATAATGAAGTTCTTGCAGGCTTTTCAGCCACTACTGATTTCTAAGCCAGCACCACCACCTGCTGGTTACAGGGAGTTTCAAGCCCCAGTGCTGTTTTCCTATCTTCAAATCTATGCATGGAGCAGTATTTCTCAGCTGTTTTTATATAGAGAAACGTTGTTACCAGAAGAAATTTTTAGCACATTGGTTGTAATTTGACAATACTCTATTAGCTGAAGTATGGCTTTCATAAAAGCAGGGAATGTTAACAACGAAATTATTTTATGCAAAGTACTGTAAGTCACAGGGTAAACATTAAAATTAATCAAATAGATTGAACCTGTTGTATTAAAAAGCCTATTGTTACATATACTGGTTTTATTACTTACAGACACAGTTAAATACTCTTTATAACACTAAGAAATGAATATAGTTTTATTCTAAGTATTCCCTCCTTTAGTGTGTTCTGCAATGTACTCCATTCTTGTAAAGCTTTTCTCTTGCTCTGAACAAATGCATCTAAAAAGCCAATACCACCTGTTAAATCTATGAATATAAAAACAACAAAGACATAAATAACTAAGATTAAATCTATAAAACAATAGCAAAAATAGTGATTGCAAAAATGGAGATGGAATACAATCAATTGCTATGGAAATTTAGGGAAGTTTAGTACATAATTTCTACGTAAATACTGGCCAAAAAAAAGAAGTAAAACAGCAAAACAATAACAAAAAGAAAAAAATAAACTCCTATCTCTTCAAAAAGCTTACAGTAGTCTGACTGAAATCGATTGCTATGGGAAGCAAGGGCTGGCAATTTCATAAGGGTGGAAAATAAAGCATAAGCTAAGAAATCCAGTGGTGACAACTAATAACAAAATTACTTACAACACCATTTTGACTTCTAAAAGAAACAATACTGGAAAGGATGGATGTATATAGCAAGAAATTTATTTTTCAAATACAACCTGAATAGGATTAAATAACTCCATATAAAATAAAAAAATGACTGTTATAAATTCTCTCTGATAATTTCTCTATTACTAAAAAAAAAAAAAAAAAATAAAAAACCTCTGTACTCATAATATTGAAATTTCTTCAGAAATTAAGGTTCAACTCTTACAAAATATTGAAAGAGGGTAAAGCATGCCATCTCACATTCACTTTGTGTAAGACAAACTATAATGGTATAAAATTACACAGGCTAGCAAGAAAGCAAATAATACTGAATCCAAACTAAATTGATATCCATCTTAAAAAAAAAATTACGTATGTTTTGTCCTTTTAGTTTTCACTTTGTTCCTAAAGCTACAGGGAGATGCCAACCTTGCTTAGTTCATGACAAGAGTCAGACAGATCACAACCCATGACAAGGAACAGCGTTAGAAACAAAATTTCATCAAATCCAACTGCATCATACTTTACACTCCTGGATTTATTAACCAAACCCTGATGAGAATATGGGTGTTACCAGAGAAAGAGACGGGTGCCCAACAGCAGCATCCTCACTATTAGCACACAATGCAATCAAACAAGAGGAGAGGAAAGAAGGCAATGGAGAAATTTTGAGAGAGGATTGTCAAGGTGTTGAATTAGCAGCTAGGTTACTTAGCTGTGTCCTGTATAAACACTTGGTGTGCTCAGCACAAAAATCACTTATACTCTGGGAGTATAAAATTAAATACAGGTGATGTCTCTTTTCAATGTAGGGAGCATGACAAAGAGGAAAGAAGACTGATAAAACAAAAGGAAAGAAATTTCTGCAGGAAACCACTGAACTGCCAGCATTTCTGTTATATTAACAAACCAATTTCACAATAAAGTCCACAATCACCTGGAGGTGAGGAACTCTCTCTAACAAAGATAAAACTGATGTATAAAATCTTGTAAGATTTACAGTTCAGTTACTACCTGAAAAGTAACTATATCAACCACAAATGCCACAGGATGCCAATATATTTGGAAATACTGTTGCTGCCAGATGTTTTGAGAGTCAGATACTGAAAGCATCCAGAAATTCTATGCTCAGGGGACACTGACAGCTGTCAAGAAAGTAATCTTCCAAAATCAAATTGCTTGGAGTTCTACCTCTGAGGGTTTTATTTTGTCTTGTTTGAGGAGACAGAAGAGGGCAGACAAAAGACTCATATGCTACAGGCAGATTAAAACCAAATGCATATTTTGACATATTTTATATTCCTTATGGGCAGAACTCAAGGATACTGCTGAGGAAATCTGTGAGACTCAAGGGACAATTTCAGGATGTTTCCTGAGAAGTATGTGGGGCTTGAGTATTGAGGCTGAACATACAAACCAAAAGATATGATTCTGGCATTCCCTCAAGCTACAATTTTAGCAACAAGAATGTTGCTATCCATTTAGCAGCAAAAGTACCAGTAAAACTGTGGATTATTGAGCTGCAGCATTCAAAGATTCAACCAGCCAATCAAAAAGACATTTAAAATTTGATCAGCTACTGGACATGCTAACACTAGAAATCCTGAATCCAAAAACCGAGTAGGTATTTTCATTCAAGTAGGAGATAGTATTTTCAGTGATTATTCAGAAAAGACAAAAAGACAAAAAGTCTTCCACAGACCATGATCTAGTAAAAAACTACATGTGGTGGTGGTAATAGGGAAGATCCAAAACAAAAATTAAAATAATCCCATGTTTGAAAGAGGCAAATTTAGGAGTAAGGAGTTCTAAGAACACCATAAGTGTATGACATGGCATAATGAAATGCAGCTATGGCACAAATTCATACTTCATAAATTAACATGTAGAAGGATCTGGTATCAGTGGGTTAAAAGAATATCAATTCCTGCTCTTGCAGAATTTCACACTGTTACTGATGTAACAGGAGACAAGCCCAGACTGTGTGATTAGATTCTTGGCTTGAGTCCTCCCTGGCACAGCAAATTGTTTGTTCATCTACTCCTCTTCCAAACATAACCAAGGGCTTCTGCTGACTCATGTAACTCTCCAAAGTGTAAGATCCCCCTGAGTTGGACTCCTTGTATGGAAGGACCCTGTCAAATAGCTAGGATCATATTACTGACTCCAGGCTCTGCAATCTTTGCACTGTGATTAACATTACAGAATCTGTGCTGAGACTGACATCTGTCCCAGCTCTACTGTCCTCTCATCTTTTCTCCTTTGTCTGAATGAAGAAATCAATGAAATATATCTTATTACTCAGGGCAGTGAGACTCTTGAATACAAATAATAAAATATATACAATGAAATGCTTCATACACACACAAACACATATATATAATTTTACTTGAATAACGTTTCTATGGAACGTAAGTTTTGGTGAAAAAAACCCATCTTTTAAGAACTACTGAAAAATTTAGATCTTTAGCCAATGAAAACTGACTTAATTTCCAGCAGAATTCTGCTTGTAAAAATGAAACAAAAATTGCACTTTCATGTCTCAATTTACACAATATAACATTTGTGAAAAATTACAATTTATCTTCAGTAGAACTCTAAAAATGTGCAACCTCACACAACAATGTAAACACATTTATCTGTGGAATATCGAGAGTAGTCCTTAGCATCCAAGAATTAGTAAACTATATTTTACTTATTGGAAAGCTTATTGTCTTTGTTCAGAACCAAGTAAAAAACAGTGTTTCATGTCAAAAACAAAACAAGATACAAGAATAGTTAGGAGTCAAATTCCATTATTGATAAGAAACAACAGCGTGTCATCTGAACATTTGGGAACCATGTCCCATATGTTGCAAAGGACAATACGTAGTGGAAGACAGAAAAGTACATCCTGTTCTGTTCAGCACTGCATCTCACTTCTTCTCACCATTCTGCTGTCTCATTGTGTGAATTATATACATTTTCATACGCTGCAATTCTAAACAAAAACTGTATCACTTCTTTGCTGCCACCCATCTTGTGATTGACTGATCACAGAGAACCTAGCAGTCCTTGCATGTTTTGGTAGATCATGAATAATTCTAATAGAGGTAAAGCATTAATAAAAGAAAAAATAATCTCTGGACAAATGCCCGCTAATGAAATATGCTATCAATTTGCAGCTATGGATTTTAGCACATATTATTGCTGGAACAGGAATAAGCATCATCTTTACATTAGGCTCAAAACTTGCATTTGTCTTTATTCTCTTCTAGAAGAATCTTTGTTCTATCAGCCAATAAAACTTTACCAGGTAGACAAGTATTTATCTTGACTTCTAAATTTTTGTCCATGTGTCACAACTTCATTTTTACTAAATGACCAAGCAGTATGTCCCATAAGGGATCACGTGAGTACTACAGAAGGGCTAATTTTAGACTAAACTATCTCCATTGTTAGATGGCACACCTGCCGGTTCCTTCTGACAAGAGTTTGCTCAAAAACAGAGCCTCCATTTCCTGTTGCCAATCTTCCTTTATAGCTTATGGTGATGTAAAATCTCTCTCCATACTGTCAGACATGCTGTGTCAGGGAACAGGTAACACCACTGAGTTAGAGACTGAAGATAACGTCACGAACATGAGAATGGAGAAACAAGCATGCTTAGTGCAAGCAAAATCTTTTATGCAAGAATGAACAAAGGAAATTGCATGACAAAGATCAAGGATTCTATAATGATTTTTTGGATTTCCTTCAGCAGTTCTTCATAGTAAACAAGGTCTGCATTCCAATTAAAGTTCAGAAGCCGCTAAAAACTGCAGATGATTTTTAAAATATGGCACATAAGATTCTTCTCCACTGATGTAGATAAACCCAAGTTATTCCTGCCCTCTCAACTGGTATACCCTTTCCAAACCTCTCTAAATTAGACAGCAGCAAGGCAGTTATGGCAATTTCCTCACACCTTCTTTCTGTTTTGTACCCCATTTCACTTTCCTCTCCTTATTGCTGTTCATCCATATTCTTCTTAAGCAAGGATCAGAAAATATGAAAACTGGCCTCTGCAGGGGAATAACTATGTCAAAAGGACATTTAGGCTTATATTTAGGACTTCAAAATGTAAAGATCTCAAAGCACCTCTTAGCACAAAATGTAATATAAAATATTGAGAACACAGTATTTTCAGTCTCTGGGTGGAAAAAGAACTGTAGTCACGTAGTATGTCAGTGGCACAGTCAAGACTGGGATCTTTGCCTTGTGGCATTTTTGTTTCCCATTTGCCTAGGCAGAACTTCCAGTCAAACTAAAATGTACACAGGAGTGTTTGACCAGATAACTCTAGACACATCTTACACAGTAATACGGCTTTTTCCACCTTTCCTTTTCAGAATAATTGTACTGTGTTAACAAGATCTGATCAGTATCAGTGAACCATGTGTAAGGTAGCACACGTTATGTTTCCTAAAGTCTTTGATAAGAAGTGAATCACAGCATTAAAGAATTCAGTAATAAGTAACATATCATAAGGAAAGATATATTATTGTATTACAAAAAAGCCAATGTTAACAGAAGCTGGTGAATAGTTTTACACAGCGAAAGGATGACTTAATTTTAACCTAAAGTATATTATCAACACAGTTAAGAAGATACATACTGAAATAAATATATCTATGATTTCTTAAAATTAAACTTTTCCTCATGTGTTCTGTCCAATCCCCTCCTGTCTACTATAACCCCAATTAAAGCAATGATACAGCATGGGTACTTGCTATGTGGCACTTCAAGAACCACATATGGAGTTATGTGACAATAATCTCTTTTCATACAGAACATAAAAAATTCATAAGGTTATGTTTCCTGCCATATACAAATACCTCAGAAGGTTCCAGGTACTCAGTAGAAAGTACAAAGACCCAGAAAAATTGTCTTGCAAGTTGCATCTGACTTCTGCACTGGGGGCTGAACCACTCTGCTGGACCCAACTGACCTTGATAAAATCTGAGGATTTTTGGTTCTAATTCAATGGATTGTCCTAGCCTAGGTAAGAAATAGGTTGGCTGCTCCTGCTTCCTGTTATAGAAGTATGAGTCACATAATATGTATATTAGTGACTACTAATATGACTACTTACCTGATTAAAGGTCAGCATATATTAAATATGCTAGGGGTCTCATGGAATAATCAGATGATGGATCCACTGTGTTTGATTTTTTCCATCTTTCTCCTGTTTTTACATCAAAATGCATCAAAAGCAAAAACACTCCCATAGATAAAGCAAGGGCTTTCATTCCAGGGGGTTTATACTAAACTGCCTTCGACTTTATATGTTGAAACTACATTGTGGTCTGTTGTACACTCCAATGAGCACCTCCTTCTATGTATTACGGTACCTTCAGATTACATGAAATGTGTAAGATCCAGAAGATTTCTTTTTCTCTGAATCTGAGGGAAAATACTCCAAGTCATTGAACATGTTTTTTTCTTGAATTATAAAAGGAGCCAAACAATAAGGATATAAAATGAAAAAAAACCCGTAACACATGAGTATGGGATGTACAGGGTTTACAAATCAACATTTCTAGGTTTTTTTAAAGTAATTTGAAAAGAACATCAATTACATATCAAAGTGTCTCTGTGATTAGCACAAGCTGATAGTTTTCTGCTGTTGTTGCTTCAATATTGATTTGAGACCTCCTCCAATAACATCCATACAAACTAGCTAAGAGTCAAAATGGCAATCAGTTTGGGGGACCTATCCTGAAAAGTGGTACTAACAACTTCCCAGCATCAATGAGCTTCTCAATCCTGCAGCTGTTTTAAAAAGCTTCCTCCCAAAGGCACATTTAGAACTGAATTAAATGCAACTTTGCCTTAATTAACGTTTTAAATGATAATGAATACAATGTAGATTTATAGAAGGCATTTACATTGCGTTATAAAACTGATAAAAATTTAATAACTCTTTGTTAATAAGTTATGTCTCTCCAGACCCATAAAGCCTAAGGCAGTCAATGCTGTAGTCTGGGGTCTAATCCAGGTTTCTTATGCAGGTGGTATAAGGAGGCAGGAGACTGACTTGACACTTGACATTTGCTCTAAGCCTGCTCTGGATCAAGCCACTGCTTGTTCATAAATACTTTACTTCATATAGTAAAGGTCAGAATTTGGGCTCAAGGCAGGGCTATGACAGAAATGCTCAAGCTGAAACCTAGCCAGCTCTGGCATCTGTCGCTTGAAATAGCTCGGAAGCAGCAGAGAAGGAGACCTAACCGGCCAGCATCTGTCCCACACCAAGGAGGTAACAGGAAGAATCTGCTGCCTGGTGGTAAGAAACTGTCATGGTGAGTTTCATGACAACCAGCCACACTCAGGAACTAAAAATGCAAACATAATTTCCATGTCACCTTGCATAAGACCCTCTGCTAAATTCACTCCACAGGATACAGACAGCATCCTTTCTAGCTTGTCCCCATAAAAGCAAGCCACTCACTAGTCCCTTCCTGTGACCCTGGTAAGATTCACTACTTAACGTAAAGGCCTAAAGGATTTAAATGCAGACTTCTTGATCTTTCCCTCCCCCATATTCCCAATTCTTCAAAGGTTTCACTGCTAACCTTGGCAGTGCCTCCATCCCATGGCAATGTGAGAGTTCAACTCCTTGTTACAGACATCACAAATTGGGCAGAGCTCACTCACATCAGCATAGTGGTATATGCTGCATCACAGAACTCACCTGAAAAAGTCTATGGCTCATTATTTATATTATCTAGCAATGAGCCAGACTCTCTCATTTTTACCATTTTACCTTCTGAAAAGGAACAGCTTGGTTTGGAGGGATCGTTCTGTTTTTTTGTTGGTTTTTTTTTTCCTACTACTGCATTTCCACATCTCAGCATTCACATATATGCTCATACTATGCCCAAAAGAAACTTAAACAATTTAGCAGCACACAGGTCCTATTAAAGCATAGAACAACAAAAGGGACTCGTTTTTTGAGTGTTAGAGCCAAACTACACATATGAAGTTACCTATTGCAAAATACCTATTGTTTCATGTCACCTTTTTCCCCTCTCTGTAATTAATGTCATCCCTTCAGTATCTGAAGAGGAAATACCAAAGTCACGGTGCATTCATATACATGAAAAAAGAGATGCAATAGATACTTGGAGTCTCAGGAGGGCATATACCAGCCTATTCTGATCACTGCTTCTATCTCTATGTTACCAATACAGAGAAAAGTATAGTTGGATCAAGGAGAGGATCACCTGGAGGGCTACACATCAAGAGGGAAAGGTAGATAAAGGGCTGGCTCAGTGAAACCACTGTTCCAACAAGCAGTGCATGAATGCTAGTTAAGATGGTGATTGCATTTATTGAGTTAATTCTTCCTGTCTTCTTTAGTGGAAACACCTGCATGCATCTTTGTATGATTGCATCAAGGAGAAGAAGATGGAAAGAAAATAGTTTATGCAGAATTGCACACATAAACGAAGTCTGAAGGCAGAAGAGCAATTTTCAGTCCCAGGAAAGCAGATCTCATAGTGTCAGGCTTCTGATTTGCCAGTACCACAGGCTATGAAGCTGATGGCAAATACAGCAGATCTGCAGCATGTACAAGCTTTGACTTCATGACAGTGGCTACACCATAAGAACCTCTACAGAATAGCACAGGATTCTCCCACAGTGGTATTTTTTTAACTGCTCCATTATCTGGTTTTATATGCTTTAAAACCCCACTGTCTGGTTTTAGCAACACCAGCTTTCTCAACAGTGGTTCATTCTGGAAAGATGGCTAAGGAAGATCAGCTGATTCCCTTCGTTCTCCAGTAGCAACAGATACTATGTTAAGCATATATACCTGATTTTTTTTTTCAGTTGTACTCAACTTAATTAAGTTATCTTAACTGAGTTATCTAAAATAGTATTCTTTTCTGAAAAACTGGCAACTAAAATTAACACGGGTTAATTTTTACATTATTTTCAGTATTTTGAAAGGGGAAACATTCAGTCTGGTAGAGGTATTTAGAAGAAACATGATAGTCATGTCAATTCTCAGGAATACAACACTGAATGCATGGAAACCGGTAACTGAAGTAAAAATTTGTCGCCCTAAAAGGATAATATTTGGAACCAGTTTTACATAAATCAATATTACACACACAGACTCTTTCATGGGCTTATTATTTATGTTCTCTGTGGCTTTGAATTACCAGGAATTTATTTGTCATTATGTCTCATTCTAATGTTCCATTTTCATTAATCTCATTTAAAAAAAAAGGTAGGCTATACAACATAGTGCTCTATCATTGTCCAGTATAGAGAGGTGGGGTCACTCCATAGAAGTGAGCTGCAAAAAACACAACAATCTGATTATAATCACTTGTTTAGAGCCTTATGCCATTTAGAAAGGACAACATCTGTCTTTCCTTTCCCAACTGCTTTCATTTCCAAGGCCCAATTACTTTTTTACTCCTTCAATTTCTTCTTCCTCAAAACATTAAAGGTGTACTATTGGCTTTTTGTGCAGGACAAAGATGAGAATGTGTGACCACAGACAGCCCAGTTGTTTAGATCAAAAAGAAATTATTTATGCAGCATATGCAGAAGTAAGATTTTCAAATCAGACAGGCCAATTTCCCTCCTGTGGCCACAGCAGAAGCTTCACAGCTCAGAAAAGGTGTGTAGTGGGCAAGCTCAGTGGTACAACCCCATCTTGTCACATTCAGAGCATTGTAATGTAAATGGGATGATATTCAGAGCTGGTTTGAGCATCTCATAGTCTCTAGCTACCACAGGGTAGTATACACATCCTGTAAAAGGAGAACCATTGTTCCTAAAGGGTGAACAGAAGATTCTAGCACTTAAAGTTGTGTTTTGACAGGGCACATAGAGGACCTTCCTGCACCTTATCTCATGCATGAAAGCAAGTAGTTCTTGTTGTCTTGGCTAGTACAGCAGGACTAGAGAAGTAGTAACTTAGAAAAGCAGAGGATATATCCTGTGTAGAAAGCATAGTCTCTTGCATTCTAGAAGAAATAGAGTATGCTGTCTTTTCAGCCACTAATTCAGGAACCTGGGACTTAACAGACAACTCATTTAGAAAAGCCCAAGCATAGTTGTACAACGGATGAGTTTTAGATACACTGACCAATGTCTGTCGGTGTTATGCATGCACCTCTGGCTAAATCAGTAAGTTATAGGTCATTTCAACTCTCATTATAGAATTTGGCTTTTTCAGTTGTAAATACACAGAGGCAGAATCTACATTGCCCTAAGTAACACAGGTCAATGAAGAAGCTGGAGATTTCTTGGCCTAACTTGATAAGGTCACATGGCCAGATATAGTTTCAGCACAGTTTAACAACCTTGGTACCCAAAATGTTCATCTAATCTTGCAGAATGTCATTTTAGGCCCTTTGAGAAAGATTCAGCAGCTAATTTGTCTGCATAGCATAAGTCACATGTTGACACTAGAAGACTATATGGAACATATGGCTTTAAACTGGGTCTGGCACACAGGTAGACACATGCTTTGACTACTTTCAAAAGTTAAGCTTTCTCCAATTTGTCTTAGCATGGTTTTTCCATATAAGATGACTAGGAGTCTGGGCTGAACCCTGAAGTCAAAATACAGTAATCATTAATCTTGCCTTTTGTCTCTGGAGATTCCTAATACTGACCAAAGCAAAAGCCTTCACATAAAGCTTCTCAGAACTATCAGAGCATGCCAAAGCATTTTTTCTTACAAGCTGAATTAGATATGTCTGGGTCTAATATCAAGAATGTCCTTGGAAATGCAGATTCCCATGGCAGTCGGTGCAATGACAACTGTAGAAAAGGTTTCCTTTAGGAACATGAACTTTTGATGTTCCTGAGAAGCAAAGCCATATGGTGATAGAGAAACACAGAAATTAAATGGTTCAGGTTAAGATTCTGTCTGTATCAATTAATCACTTGAATGGCACCCCCCAAGACCTGGCACAGACCTAAGCAGAAACATCACAGTTGTTAATAACTTAATTTCATTGTATAAACCACCCCAGGTTTTTCAGTGGCTAAGTGCCTCTCTTCACTCTAATTGATTTGAGTCTCCAGTGCAAAAAATACTTGGACCATTTACTTTTCATGTAGCAATCTACCAAACACAGCTAAACCTGAAAAAATGTAGACATAAAAAAAAGACTTAAAATTCTCTTTCCTCACATTTAGAAAAATTATCAGCATTTTTTCCAGAAAAAAGCCTATAAACTCCAAATCTCTTTTAATGCAATTATACTTAACCAAATATGATTTTCATTTGCTGAAAGTACAAACAACAATACAATAACAGAGAGACTCATTCACAGTGGAAAATACACTGCAAGTGTTACTTTCCCTGCAGATTATACAATTAGTAGACTAAATCCTGTGTACATCATTGAATATGTAAATTGATATCTTCTACTCAACATCAGATTTTTAGAAACAGTACTAATTCTTACAAAAACTACTCATTGTTTCAAGGAGCTTTGTACAATGGTCTGTGATTTTATTTACCTTGGAATGAAAGCCTGCTTTTATAATCAAAAGAAAGAGAGAAAGAGAGAAAGAGAGAAAGAGAGAAAGAGAGAAAGAGAGAAAGAGAGAAAGAGAGAAAGAGAGAGAGAAAGAAAGAGAGAAAGAGAGAAAGAGAGAAAGAGAGAAAGAGAGAAAGAGAGAAAGAGAGAAAGAGAGAAAGAGAGAAAGAAAGAAAGAGAGAAAGAGAGAGAGAAAGAGAGAAAGAGAGAAAGAAAGAAAGAAAGAAATGCATTAAGTAATTGTAGATGCAAACCAACTCAACTGGGGCACCACAACCAAAGCAAGCCCTGTAATAATATAATGACCTTTAATGAGTGTCTGGGGAAACAATACAGTCATAGCATAAAAGACAAAGGGCAAAACCCATCATGGCTCCACTGACACTAATTCAAAATGATTTTCAGAACAACTAAAGAATGTAAGAGAGGTAATCTGATCCACCAATCTGACCTCACTTTGATTCTGGGGCCCTGCTGCTGCCATTTCTAATTGTCAAACACTCTACATTTCACATCTGCTCATATTTAATGAAAAGCTGACTCTCCCCACCATTCTTTGAGCTAACTAGCTCTGTCAAGTTGGGCATCATACGACCTCTGTGCACCGCAACGAAAACACAGTGATTTCTATTGAAGTCCTGCCAGTGCAATGTTGCATGTGTATATATATATTTTAATTGGAAAAGAAAGGCTTATGCTGCTTTGCAAAGAGTGTGAATTGGTATTGATTTTCGTACTTATTATTAACAGTCAAAGGTGACTAGTCTCACAAGGGGAAGAGTGAGATCTCTTTTGATTTGATGGAGTGATGAAGGGGGGAAAAGACCCTTGAAGGATAGGATGCTAAAAATCCTCAAAGCTGTTAATATCACTTATTCTTCAAAATATAACACAGATCTAACATGTTTCCCAAAAAGCATTGGTTTTTGTTGGAAATAATACCATTATTGTGGAGGGTTTTGGCTCAGTAGGCAACACAATCAAAATGTTTACTTTATCTGCCTCTGTAGACTCTTAAGTGGACTTGAAAACTATGGTAAACCTACAAATTAGTTTTTCTTTCCTTGCCAAACAGTGCTAATGGCAGAAATTTTACCCATTTGTAGGGAACATATTAATTTTTCCTAATCTGGTTGCTGTTAACACCAGTGCCAGGACCCAACCACATAATCTCTGTGATTTAGAACAGGACTTAAAACTAGGAACCATACACCTTATGTTGATCCATGAGAAGATAACTATGATATTCAGAGTGCTTATACACACAGGGAGATAATTTTTGGTAAAATCTCCAAGAAATCTTACTAGAATAATTTTAATTAACACAGTCTTCAGACAAAAAAAGGTAACAACTATAGGATTGTTATATTTGTGACTGGAAAAATAGTTCCTAAGTCAAAATAGTTAAAGCAAAGTAATTCACCAGTTGGACTACATCCTGCAACACATAGAGCATCAAAAGACAACCAGGTGCATAATCTACTAACTACATTATAGTCTTGATAGTAGAAGGGACTTTTGTCCATAATGACTTGCAGTGTAAAGTGGACATGCTTCCTGATCAAAACTCCAAATACTCCTCATAGATGTCTGAATAATTTTATAGTTTTTCTCTGCCATTTGGGTAGGGAAAGGAAAACAGTTCCTGTCCCAAGACATAGTTTTTCCTGTTAAGAATGATGAAAGAGGACAAGAAAATGAAACAAACAAATAAACAAACAACCAAAAGTAATTTAGCAATTTTCCTCAATTGTTGACATCACACTGATAAACCATGCTTTGGAATCCCTACAGTTTGTCTAAAGAACTAATGGCTATGCAGAATTGTTCTAAGTTCTGTCTCCTCCCTCTCAACTCTGATCTTTCAAAACAGCTTTTTGGGCATATTCCAGAATACTACTGTCCTGTGGAACAGATTCTACAGTTAATTTCAAAATGTTTGTACCAGGGATTTGCATCAGGCTAGTCTTTCTAAAAAGGCACTACAAAAAGTATAACCCTTTTTACTAATATTTCTATGGTTTCAGTATTAGATGGAAGGTCCTGCCTTATCAAGAATGAAGGGTTGCAAACAAACTAATGACAAAAGTGGCAGCATAGGATAGAATTTCAGCTACTATGTAGTATCCTGTATATTTATTCACTGCCCATTGTATGATGCTCTAGTGCCAGCATTACTAAAACTACCCACTTGGCACCAGTCACAGATTTAGACACAGGCCTGTTTCTCCACTGAAGCACTTTTGTTTAACTAATAACAATTTATATCATATGAATTAAATAGAAAAGATATCACCAAACTGCACTACTAAGGTTCTGCATGCCATTGCAAGAGGATGCTTCATAAAGAGCACACAAAGCAAAATAATGAATTACATTTTTTTGCGTTAAAAATAAAACAAAACAGAAATATAAATACAGAGCTGTAATCAAATTCAGGGTTGATTTTTGAAAAAAGCATCAGCTCAATAAAACTCATAGAACTACAATGTACGACACAAGACGGGGATGATACCACAGACACCACAGACATGGAACAGCATGTGTTGGTGTTAAAACTTACAGGCACGTAAACTGGTGGAGCAATCATTAACAGAGACAGAAGAAAGTGGGAAGGCTCTCTCAAGGGTGTCCATGTTACTATGTACACTGCCTGACATGCAAGAGCAGTCACGCTCAGAGCGTCCGCAATCAAAACAACATGCCAGTCTCATTCTCTTGTAGATGGACATCTTGGCTATAACCATGTGTTGGATGGGAGGAGAGGAAGAGCAGCAGGTTAATGGCAAGATTACATATATAACAAGGCAGCTGGAAGGTAATTGAAGGGATTTAATACAGGCCTTAGTTAATGTTAACAGTCTTGACCCAGGAAAAAAAAATGCAATGAGATTATTGATAACTCTTTGGCTGTACATTAAAAGTAGGGCAAAAGATAAATTGCTCTTTATTTCTGTTCAGTCTTAGAGGGTGACCACAGTCATGGGGAAGAATTACTGTTTACAGTCAAATGTTTGGATCAAAATAGAACACAGCAAAAGCACAGAATCCTAAGAATATGCTTTTCTCTTGGCACAATTAATACCATTGGATTAAAATGAAAACAAAAGTTTCTAGTTCATAAGATATTTTTCACCTATCCAGTTTCCTGTAAAAATCAGATATTTTTAATATATAAATATATATGTATGCATACATACATAAAAACACACATACACACATATTCTTACATACACACGCTCACACACACATATGCATTATACATATACATACATATATATATACATATATAAAAATATATTTATTTTTAAACATATAATAATTTCTCTGTATTAAACTGTGCCAAGGAACTCCTTTATTGCAATAAATTACACATTATTAAAGAGTTACAAGATATGAATAAAATTTTCCAGAAAAATTATTTTGCTTACATTGTATCTTCAGGAATTCAAATTAACTCTTGACAGAATACCAAAATTTGCCCATATAAGAGACAAAACTAATAATGGTAAATATGCTTGACATTAAGATCAGTTCACAAGTAAGGCATCACCAAAAGCACACAGAGCATTGGTCCACTGAAACATGCTGAACCAATCATTGGCAGGTTTTTGGCTCTGGATTCAAAAGTCAATCAGGAATGAAATAACTGAATGTAGAATTAGATGTTAATTCCACAACAAGTGCCAGGTTAGACAGAACATTTTTATCCTTCAGTCATTTTGAAAGTCCTTGTTATGTATTTATAGAAATATACAGCATCCTATTTTATAAATACATGTATAATTACCATCATGGAATTTTGTATGTCATCTGAATCAGGTATGTTTATGTTACAAGAAATCAAAAGGCCACTTAGACTGTTTCACATGTTGCACTGAACCAACTTTTGGTAATGGTTTAGATTGAACTGACTCAATTATACTAAAAACAAAACAACACTAACAGGCAAAAACAAAACCTTAAAAGCAAATGCAGAAAAAAGGTAATGTTTCTCTGGCCTGTACCTTCAGTTTAGGATGTCTTGTTTGCATTATGGTAATGACATTAAATTTAAAAGAATTTTTTTTTCCAGTTTCTTAATCCCACAGTCACCAGGAAAGAGGGATTGAAATCACTCAAGTGGGTCAAGTCCTGTTCTAAGGCCTTGATGGCTTGCCATACAGTATACTTGTCAAGCAAGGGTAATATTATGATTGTGGAAAACAGGCATTGAGGGAGATGAATGAGTGATCTCTTCAGCAGCGACTCCATTCCTCTAAAACTTTGCTCACATGACTAATGCCATGTTCTTTTAGCATCCTAGTAGAGTTTTCTTATAGCTTTTCAGAAATTCATCATGCAGCATCAGGCTTGTTCATTGCATGGTTCCTCAGAGCTTGGCTTTTAGTAAGAAGGTTTCCACTGCAGCTTTTGATGCATACACATTCAAACTACACAGAAAATTCAAAACAGCATTTGTTTTCTCACGTTTTCCCTCTTTCTAACTCTTCCCAACACATTCTTTAAAGTTGAAAAGTTGGACAGCAAAAGAAACGTGAAATAAGTTACCAAAAGTGTGACAGTCTTTCCAGTATTCCTAATTCAGTGGTTTTTAAGGAAATGAAAGAAAAATAAAGGGCATTTGTGAGACACATTAACAGTAGGGTGAGATAAAAAGCAGGCCCATTTTGCTGTAATTATAGCTGTTTTGAAGGATTTTTTCTAATCAAACACTGTAGCAAAACACACTGCTCAGAAATTCTCAACTGTTATGTCATTGGTTAGCAACAGTCCCTGGTTTTCATTTACTTCTGGTCATATCTTGTCAACATTCAATAATAGGACAGGACACATTTATGAAAATTAAAAAGAAATTATCCTTAAGGGCAAAGAAGGCTGGGAAGGAAAACTTTTTGTATCATTTTCATCAGACTTAAACCAATAAAGTTGGAAATTTAAGGCCTTCTCTTCAATATGGGAAGGACATGATGGTGCTTTTCAAAAGCAAAGCCCTTCAGGGACTGTTTTTAACTATTTTTGTCAGTTGTTCTGGAGATCATGCATCATTTGAATATTTGACATCATTAACATGCAGGAAACAGGCTTGGACCTGGAAATATAAGTAGCAGAAAGGTCTTGCTATAAGGGTTTCAACAAGTATATAAGCAACTGCGTATCAGAGCAATAACTTTTGGAAAGAAAACATGCTGTTACTCTTCATTCCTTTTATACAGTCAGTTACATTCATACCAAATATAATACTTATTTTAAATAAAACAAAACACACACTATTAGTAGGGATGACCAGTGACAAGATCAAAGACAGAACAGAAATGATTTTAAATGGTTCAGCCACACACACACACCATTATCTATAAAACTTCCATAAACATTAACAGAAAATGGGAATCATCAGAGAGACAGGGGGACCTTAAGAACAGCCTCTGGGAAAGTGTTAAATTTGTTTGACACCTGTAGAATTTGCATAAGAATCAACTCATTTCTATTCCTAGAAGTGTTATAAATGTTGAATAGAATTGTTATTTGATACTGGTGAAAATGTACATTGGGACATAAAGGAAACTACTTCCCTATTTTCAATTGCATAATAAATAGAAAAAAAAAAGAAGAACAGATCCTTCTACTTAATATCATGACAATCACACAACATTTGTAAAACTAATTAGCAAAAATATCAGGGGAAGTTTTTATGGATATGAAGATAAGACTGTTTAAATAATTTACTTACAAAACAAGGCATATATTAACTACTCATTTACTCCTTAAGTGCAAAAGGAGAGCAAAATTTCTTTCAATTACTTATTAAGTCAATAAATACTTTTAGAAATTTTAGATGCAGTATTTTCTAGAAGGCAGTAGCCTTCCATTCTAATAAAGAAAGACTAGTTTGCTAGATGTCTAAGCTTCTTGCAATACCTTGCTTTCTGATCTCAAAAACTCAAAAAGTACAGTTAAAATGTGTAGATTGTCTGGATCTGAAGTGTTACTTAGACTTCACAAACAGTAATGGGAAATATTTCCAGCTGCAAAAATAAGCAAAGGAAACTGCAGATTATTTTCTACCTAAGATGTCAAGGAACAGATTTTTTTTTTCTTTCTTTTTCCTTTTATTTTCTTTAAAGAAAGCAGAACAAAGTATCCCTTCATCTTTCCTGATTTTTTTTTTTTTTTTTAACCATAGGGTGTACTCTATTCCAGTAAGGTTCCCATCACTCTGGTGCTTTCCCTGGGCTCAGTGGTAGCCAGGGTAGAGCTCCGAGGACATCTAGTGGATCTCTCTCAGGTAGCAGCTGCTTAGGAGCAGGCAGGGGAGGTTTCCTGACCATGGAATGGTATAAAAAGGTCCCACTACACTTCAGATTTGAAATGCACAGTGTCATTTCAATTCATCAAGTTCTCATGATCCAAACTAGAGTGAAAAATCATCAGCATTGAAGGACGACCTAGCTGGTGTGATCGCCTCTCAGCAATGCTGGTTAGCATCATGAGACTGAAATACAGACAGGACTTTCCCCAGCACAGTTTCAGTTTCCTGAAAAATACAGCAGCATATCTTATACTGTTTGTGAGAATTTATTTACCTTAACACAACAGACAAAGCTATCTCTCCATTATTCAATTTTTACAAGACAACTTCAAGACTAGCAAGTGACATTGTTCACTCTCTTGCAATTTTTGCAATCAAAGGTAACTGGTTACTTGTTTGGTCCAATTCACATGGTACTGTTCTATGTCAAAACTGTAAAAACAGCAGGAGAACTGAGTAGACATTTTGCCCTATTTTAGTAGGCGTAAGAATGACTCACAGGTTTTTATGTACTGGCACATTTATAGACCAATTCATTTTAATTTTCAAATCTGATCATGACCTTTCCCTCGTTACCTGAAAGAAGACTCTCGACCAGTGTACTCTCAAAGCAAACTGCACTTCTGAACAGACTGAAGCTATTGGGGAAATGGAAAAAAAATCAAATCAAAACTACTTGACCTTTTCTTTTCCAGTTCTTTCATGGCATGAAGAACTCCTTTATTTGTTTATTACTATTTAGACTAATTTCTCTAGTTCAGAAAGGCCTCAACATAGAAATATATTTTTAAAAATACATTGCTTTAAATAAATCCAGATCACTTTCCGTATCTCACCTCAAAGTCAATAGGATTCACCATTTTATCCATAGAAATTTATTTCTTTATGGTTTATTATTGATGCTTATAATGCTGACCTGTTTCACAATTTGCTTTTTGCTGCTGACTCATCTTTCTGCTGTTTCATTCTATTGCCTAAAAATAGACGTTTGGAGAAATTTCTGTCCTCTTCTTGAACATTTTCTTTCACAACAGGATCTCAATTCTTTAGTGTAGTTTGCAGGCACCAAAATAAAATAAATAGTAAATAATGATAATAATAATGCAGGTCATCACAATTTCAAGATGGCCAGAATTTTATTCGGGATTCCCAGGAATATACATTTTTTCTTGATTCTTTGAAAGATTCTACGTCATGTACAGCTGAGAGGGGAAAATATCTCAATCCTCATTAAGGCCTGAAGTGATTTCACACAATAAATTCAGAATATCTGGTAAAATGCTGAAGCCTCATGGCCTCCTTTACTTAGAATAGCTGCAGTTACATGGAACAGTTACAGCTTCAGCCTGGTACAGCAATGCTGTACCAGAGCTATGAGATTCTTGATCCCCGTTGCTGTTGGAAAGAACAATCCCAAATAATCCCAACACTGCCCTATAATCATACATGCAACCTATATGTTTCTTTGCAGCGCTTTTATTTCTGAGCAGCAAATTCTTTCCATGTCCCAAATGCTGTGTTTATCATGAGAGTACACACTATAAGCAGCTGATGAGAGCCGTCATAGATTCTGTACATATTTAAGTGGTATGACCTAGATTGACATGAAGTGGTCTATAAAGTTCCTATTCTATACATAATAACAATGTAAATCTTTACAGCTAAGGTCCTGAAAAGCCAGTGTGCGTCTACTTACATAATTAATTTCAAAACCAGCAAGCTCAGGAAAATAATCACTGCAGCTTGTTTCCTGTTGAAGATATCTCTAGATTCACACACTAAAAGTTAGCCACATTTTTAATTCATTGTCTGGCTTTCCCCCACAACTCTTGTTTTCTTCCATCAATGGGGA
Source organism: Climacteris rufus (assembly GCA_013398175.1). Lineage (NCBI taxonomy): Eukaryota > Metazoa > Chordata > Aves > Passeriformes > Climacteridae > Climacteris > Climacteris rufus. The sequence continues at coordinate 527,873 of VZRZ01007062.1, forward strand.
GTAAAAAGTTAGATAAGGACATTAAAAAAATGCTATGTCACTCTTTGTATCAGCTATGCAATGGAAAGGACAAAGTATCGAAAAACTGAACAGGGATCTGACAATTAATTGAATTGTGCTTAACCAGGCAAACAGTGCTATAGTGGCAATTACCCCAGCCTAAGTGATATCCCTAAAAATTCATGAGATACCTCTAGAACAATTTCAAGGAAATACTCTTGCCAAGATCTCATTTTCAAATTGGGATAAAAAAATAAGCTTGTCAAAAAAAGGGGCAAATAGGTGGAAGAGGGGAAAACTGCTGTATTTTCTTCAATGTCACCCTAATCTCCATTGGTGTAAACGATGAGAAACTTGTGGGTATGACGTCACTGCTACATGCAACATAAATAAAGAAAAGAACCAAAATACTGAACAAAAATACTCTCTGCTAGAGAAAGACAGGTTGGACCGCACTCTGGGCTACAGGGAACCCATTTTTACTCACAATAGATCACTATCAGTGTGCAGTTAAAATATAGTAGGGGCCGTGTTCCAAGGCAGCAAGAGGAAAAATAGATCAAAAGTTTGTCAATTGTCATAGATTACAAGAAATTCCTTCAAACACATCAATGTACACATGATATGTCCCCTCTGGGGTTCAACCCTCACCATTCACAGCAAGCACTGTCACTGGAAAAAATATATAGAGAATTAGACCAAAGCTGTTGTACAAAATGAAAGAAACAGGAGGAACAGGTAATCCAGTTTAGAGATTTCATCCCAGCGTGGCTGCATTTTATATAAACATATACAAATATTTGACCTCTTGCTGCAAAAACTACAGTTAAATGGAATACGAAAGATCTAAAACATCAAAAAAAATTAACAATCTGTGAACAAAATTTCCACACAAGTATTTCTTTGGACAATGTGCCATCAGCATTTATATGTTATTCAGGGAGTGGGATGGGTAAAGAGAAAGGGACGGCAAAGAAACTGCAAAAGGAAAGCGAGATTACATGAATCATCCCTGGCCTTGTAGAAATGTACTGACCTGCCCCGAATTATTAATATTAGGCCTAACAAGTTTGGACAAATGGCTATGTAGGTCAGACTCACGTGTAGACCCCAACAATACCCCTAGCTAATGTTCAGAAAGTATCTAAATTGAAATGCAACCTCAGGTGCATTATTAAAGAATGTGGGTTTTAAGCGTCATGAAAAGCTGCATTAATTAGTGCCACCATAATGAAGTTTTCAATGTAAAGATATTCTTTCACATTTAATTCACCTGAATGTGTCAATATTTTTGTATACAACCTTTCCTTTCATCTTACACATTTTCTGCATTCAGCTGCCCCTAATTACTATATTACTCGCTCATTAAAATTTGTATTTATCATATAGAACTTTATAGGTGCATGTGCATGCAGTGTCTTTGAAAATCAAATTGACATACTGACATATTAGCTGTTGACAGATCAGTTGACAGTTTCTTAACTCAACAGAGAAAGTTGTCTCAATTTATGCTGTGTTTTGGTTAGAATTGCATTTTTAAGACCAATGATTTGCATCACTTACAGATGGATAAGCTATCTAAGGTTTTTCAAAAGTGATTAGTGATTTGAAAGCTAAAACATTTTATGTGAATAAGAGACTGCACTTAAGACTTACCTGAAAAACAAAATCAAACCCAAAAAGCAGGTCCCATAAAAGGGATCTCAAGATCGTCAACAAAATTTAAGAACCAAAAATCACTAATTACTGTTGAAATACTTTGTTTAATTTTTCTGCTGACTGACAGCACTTTAAAAGCAAAGCAATTGCATTATTTCTAATACTTCTGAGCATGCTCCTCAGTGAAGCTGTTCTCAGCTCTACTAAGGGTTGCCTGCTACCACTATATCTGTGACCCCTGTATCTGTGTCTAGGAAACAGGAGGAGAGAGGGCACATTGGACAGGGGAGACAAATAAAGGGAAAATTAAGATTTTACTCTCACTGACCCTTACTTTTCACTTGACTCAGAGGATTCCCTCCTTCATCTTCAGTGCTCATTGCACCACCTCTGACAGCTGCCTCCTTCTTCTGCCTCACTAATTCCATAATTTTTTTTATTCATCTGTCCAACACCCTTTCATTTATTGGACTGATATGTGTGACCATGCCATTTGTAACCTTTCCTATTGCTACTTATAGAAGTTGTTACTCTTGCCTCTCCACGGCCTTACTGCTGGTAATACCCATTGAGTTGGCTGGGTCATAGAATACCCTGTTTCCTTCCAGGTTTCCTAGGACTGAGAAGGTTACCTTGATTCTCATTAATGTATAATAAGGGGCTCTTACCCATTACAATGTGAATTCCTGATTCCTATCTTCTAACAGATGACAATGAAAACTGTAGATCTCATCTTAAACTGACAGATCTTTGGGACTTCTTTTTAAGCAGAACACGTTTAAAAAGCATACACCATGTGAAGGAGAAGTAGAGAGGAAAATACAAATAAAATAGGTCTTGTTTGGTTTGTTTTTTTCTGACAGAACCAGATAAAATTAAACAGGTAACATATTTCTCTTTAACTGTTGAGTAATTTGGAAAAAAAAGATTTCATTTGAGAGTTACAGGCACCCCGAGGCATCTGTAACTGGCTTTACCAGAACTTACTCAGCAGACTCATTGGCTTTGGCAGCAGTTCAAAGGTCACATTCTCACATGGATAAACTGTTCTTGAACAATTTTTTTCCAATATGTTAGGCAATGCATACATTCCTTCCACATCAGGCATGCTTTCCATGTGCTTTGCTCTCCTTGTAGCTACTGGGAAAATAAACACCATTTTCTGTCAGTGTTTCAGCTGCTTTCTATCTATCACACTATTGTTCCACACTCTTGGTGTTTTGGAGAAAAGGAGTTTAAAAAAAAAAAATCCAATGATATATTTTTTCTTTTAAAATGATCTTTAAGAGTTCATCCATTTCAGGTACTCCAAAAGGCAGAGAATGTCCAGCTTCGGCTTTCTTCCATCCTCCAAAATAGTGCAGTGATTATGCAGACTCAAACTATAAATAAGAGCTTTTTCCTTTTAAAAGTAATGGTAAAATAGATACGATCAAACACTTCTGAGATCTTTCAATTTACCTAATCACTATTTTTGATCTGAATGATCTTTTTCATGGCAGAATACCATGGAATGCACATAAATACTTATATATCCAATGAGAAAAGGATTCCTAAATCATTTTGCTCTGAGTATTACAAATATGCATGGGTCAAACACATCTTTGGCCAAAATGTGGCCAATGTGATAGCTCCTGCAAAAAGTCCTTTCAAAGTATTTATAGTAAAATGCTGATTGCTACATATTTATAAAAGCTCAAAGTCTGATCTCAATTCCAAAACTCAATTATGCCTTTCTGAAAAACCCCTCAAACAATTTAAGAACTTAACTAAACTTAGTATTAGCATTACAGCTAAAAGGAAATATGTAAGAGGCACTAATATTTAATTTCTTCCAATGAACCCTTTTCTTCAGTAAAACTGTTCATTTATTTCAACAAACATTTATTTCAATATCTATATGATAGTATAATTCCCTAGTTTCTTCTTTTACAGAATAATGTTCACTGAGACAGACTTTCTTTACTTTACAGAAAACTAGTGAAATTACTGAATTTCTGCATGTTACGAATGAGAGAAGAACTTCACTATTGGCTAATTCTTAACTCAGAAACCTCCACAATTATATATAGCTTGACTTAATTCTTCAGGTTTTGTTAGCTTTGGACTTTAATTTACTTTTTAATGAAGACACAGGTGTGAGTGGTGTGAAATGTAATAAAAACATACAGACTTCAGAAACACAAATAGCACTTACTATGTTGCCGTGCATTTATTTCTTAGCTTTTCTGTACCACTGTGCAAAACATGTAAATGTATGTACAGGTATTCTTCAGGGCTGAACAGTTCATGAAAAGAAGAGGAAGGGAGGGATAAAAATATTACTTACGCCGTTTGCAGCCACATTTTTTTATCCTTTTGGGATCCGTGATGTCATCATGACAAGCCTTGCAGTAAAAATATGCCCTAGAGAGACAGAACGGAAAAATTGACACATTTCTTAATCCATTTAAATGAAATTAGTCCCATATTTCCTCTTGTTGCAGTGACCAATTAATGAAACATGCCAACACTAATTTCCTTTAATCTTTAAAAAGGTTTAGACATTTAAAGTAGGAAATATTTGCTCCAAGATTATTAATTTCAAAAATCAGACTCCAAATTAGTGTTTCTTTTAATACACTTTTATTTGAAAAGTAATTGGAAGAATGGATGATAATTATGCCACAGTGTATTAGTTAATTTGTCTTTCATCTTAGAAAAAAAGAGCATCCAATGAATTTTGTCATCAAAAAATATTTATAGTAAATTTTTTGTTCTTATCAGCTATACCAGGATGATTTTTTTTAAACACTGTCTAGCACTTTGCCAATTTTTCAGGTTGTACATTTGATCACTGTTGGATGATCAACATACTACATCAATCTTTAATAAGGGTAGAAACTATGACCTTGGGAACTACTGGCTTGTCAGCCTCACCTCTGTGCCTGGGAAGATCACGGAACACATCCTCCCAGAAGCTAAGGCACATCGGAGGACAGGGAGGTGATTCCAGACAGTCAGCACAGCTTCACCAAGGGAAGGTTCTGCCTGACCAACCCAGTGGCTTTCTATGATGGAGTAACTATGTCACTGGATAAGCAAGGACTACGGATGTAATTTATGTGGACTTCTGTAAAGACTTTGACATGGTCCCCCATGACATCCTTTTCTCCAGACTGGAGGGATGGATTCGATTAGTGGAGGTGGAACAGGAATTTGTTGGATGGTCACATTCAGAGGGTAGTGGTTAATGGCTTGTAGTAACTTGAAGTGGTAACTTGTTGTCTTATTAAAAAGCAGCATCCCTCAAGGATCTCTGTTGAGACCAGTGTTATTTAATACCTTCGTTAATGACATAGACAGAGGGATCAAGTGCACCATCAGCAAATTTGCAGATGACACCAAGCTGAGAGGTGTGGTTGACACACCTGAAGGATGGAATGTCTTCCAGAGGGACTTGGACAAGCTCAAGAATTGGGCCCTTGGGAATCTCATGTGGTTTAACAAGACGAAGTGTAGGGTTGGGGCAATCGCTGGTATCAGTCCAAGCTGGGGGATGAACAGAGTGAGAACAGCCCTGCCCAGGAGGACATGGAGGTGCTGGTGGGTGGGAGGCTGGACAGGAGCCAGCTATGTGCACTCACCGCCCAGAAAGCCAAATGTGTCCTGGGTTGCATCCAAAGCAGCATGGGCAGGCAGCAGGGGAGAGAGGGGATTCTGCCCCTCTGGTCTGCTCTGGTGTGACTCCACCTGAAGCATTGGAAGTCCCCAACACAGGAAGGACATGGACCTGTTGGACTGAGTCCATAGGAGGGTCCCCAAGATGGTTAGAGAGATGGAGCACCTCTCTTATGAGGAAAGGCTGAGACAATTGTGATTGTTCAGCCTGGAAAAGAGAAGACTTCCAGGTCACCTAAGTGTGGTCTGGAAGTACCTGAAGGGAACTTACAGGAAAGATGGGGCCAGAGTATTTACTAGGGTATGTAGTGACAGCACAAGGGGGAATGGGTCTCAGTTGAGGGTACATTCAGATCAGATATTAGGAAAAAGATCTTGACTGTGAGGGTGGTGAGGCACTGGAACAGGTTGCACAGGGACGTTGTGGATGCCCCATGCCAGCACAAGAATAACAAAGGAAATGAGAAAGGATAAAACTTTTACTTTATATAACATAAAAAAAAAAATCCAGTTTAATAAATATGCATCAGACTGCCCACAGGAGAGTTCAATCATGCCTGTCAAGTCAGCATGTCATGTAGGGCTGCTGTGACACATTTCATGAGGATCACTCAGCTGGCCTCTAGCTGGACAGTTACCGTTTACCAGGATTCTTGCTGGCATAGCAAATTAAACACACATTTTAACCTGCTTAATTTTCTCTGCACCTGTCCACATTCAGTATGGGTGAGCTCCCCGCCTATCTTCCCAATCCCCTCTCATTACACACTTCTCAGTACAATTTGGCAATAAGAGGCAAAGCCCCCACTTTGCGACACCCATAGATTTTGCTGACAGTATGGGATTGTTGGATTGCTACAACAGTTGGGAAGTCACTGAAACAGAACAATCCACAGTCTAAAACATGAAAAAACCCAAAACCAAACCAATATTAATACACAGCCTCTGATTAAACACAGCCTTTGGCACTGCAGCCAGGATGAATTCCACTATTTCTTCTATAGTGTGGCCACCACAGATGGAACTGTACTGATAGTTAAGTGATCCATCAGGAGAAAGACAGCAGGTCTAGCACACAAGATACGAACCACATCAATGGTTCATATTGGTTTAAATACAAATTTAAATTGGAGTGAGACCTCACTGAATGCTATTAATTTTTCTAAAATCATTATAACATGAAGCTGCTGATGAAAGATGTAAGTCCTAAATGCAGCACACTTAATTTCTCTAAGAAACTTTGAGGAAGATCACTCTTTCCAGCTGTGAAATTGCCTTAGTATTTCCAAGATGAAAATTTAAAAGCAAAAAGCCTTCTCTCAGCACGCACACTTTGCTGCAGAAGGTTTCTCATCTTTAAGATATTCACATTCCACCAAAAGGAAAATAAACTACCTCCAAGGAAATTAGAATAAAAAATGAGAATAAAATATTTTTCAAACCAAGAGTCGATGTCAAGATATAAGCTAGGAGGAGAAAACTGCCTCAAATTTTTACAATTTCTCCCCATTTCAGCTGTAAAACCCTTTATTGAACAACAATCAACTACCACAAATAATCCCTCACAAAACTCATAACATGAACTGGATATTGGTCATTTCTACAGATCATGTTTCTGAAGTTCATTGCAGGACAATTGTCCTAGAGGGTACCTTCAATTCTACATCCAAAGTCAAGAGCAAATACCTGATATGACTGATGTAATAAAATTATTCTAGATAATTGGGGGGAAACGAAGTGGATTTGAAGAATGTGGATTTCTGATGCAAGTGTTAAAATGCACTAAATGAATAAAGAATAATGAAGAGGCAATTCATATCCTTTGTATAATATTTAAACACCCAACATTTTATGCAAAGCTATTTACCTAGGCATAATTGTTTCTAAGTATAATTGCTTCTTATGGGAAACTATTGTTCTAAAAATGCAAAAGTTATTCGAACAGAAAACGTAATTGAACATTGTATGTTATATTTCATTGATGTTATATTTCACTGTGGGATATATAAATATCAATAGCTTTAGCTTAAGGGAGATGAAATTTCTTCATTAACCAAACCAGAATAATTTAATTTGAACTTCAGGTATATATAGCATGTTTAATTTTGCTTTATTAAAAAATCCTTTTCCCTCTCCACAAAAGACCTCAGTTTTAGAACATATTTCTGACTCTCATTCATAGCTCAAAGGGTGAAATGAACACTTTTCATAATTGGCTTTGTTAGTTGAAACACATCTGATAACCATTTGCATTGCACAGAGCAGCTAAGAAATGTGTCAAGGGAAGCAAGATGCTTCTAAACAAAGCTTTCTGCCAAAAGCCAGGCAGAATTGCAAATCTTGGTTCAAGCTTGCTATCAAGTAAAATTTATCTAGATAAATTATTTGAAAAATTTCTCTAAACTCCTTAATAATACTCAACTTCCCTAACCTTAGAAGTTAAATATGCTATGCCATTCTACTTACAGTCTGAAAAAAAGTTCATTGGAGAGTGTAAAATGCCTTATAAATGAAAGAAAACTAGCACCTCAGTGAAGTGATGTGAAGACAGCTCTGTATATTCAACTGGAGAAAAGCAGCAGAGAGGAAAAGAACTGTATGCTGCAAGGCAGAGTACCCGAGGCAGTGCAGGATGCACATACCCCAGAGATGGTGCTAGAAATGTGAGAGGACAGGAGCACTGCAGTTCTGTTCTGTACGCTTCACCTAGACAAAAACTATCCCAGCTTTTTCAACAAAAACAGAATTCAAGTTCTCTAATTTCCCTGTTTTGGTGTTTTGACTTTCTTTAAATATTCATGGCAAGCATGCATTGCTTAAGTATTATTTCACTTTAATTTGATCCTAAAAAGCTTGGAACTTAATAAAGGGTATCATTTGAATATTTTATCATTTTAAGTATTGGATTTAGCTAAAATGCCAAACTCATGGAGAACATCAAGTAAAAATCTGATTGCATGACTTATAACAAAAATACCAATTATGCAGCAGCACTCAGCTGCAAATACTCCTTTTCTTTTTTTTTAAATCTTACAGACGTTGAATATTTTCCTTTTAAATTTTTTTTTCTCAAGTTGCTCTTTTGTTCCTTCCAAGCATATTATAATCCTAATAATCAAGAGCACACAAATTTGGTCCTCAACACAATACCATAAAACCCCTTTTCATTCATCGCAAATCTAGTACAGCCAAGTACAATGAGCCTGTGAAGTTGTCTACAGTGGTTGGGATATACTGCACTTATGTAGTTTGATTTATTATTATGAGGCCATAGAGATTGTAGTGCCATTAAAGAAAAATGACAAGAACATAAATAATATTTTTCTAATGCAGTTAAGGAATTAATACAGTAGCTAATCACATCAAGTATTTGGTAAAGTCTATGTAAATACTCTAAACCCAAAACTCACATAACTCTAATCCCTGTCCTGTCTCACAGTAATTCCTCCAAGACACAATAGCTATAGAAAAAAAACAAATAAAAATATTTAACATTTTCTTGTAGGAATAAAAGAACAGCGTCTTTATTTCTTTTCATATCTGCTGCAAAATTATTTCATTTCCTTGGTATTTAGCACTGTAGTTAAAAAAAACTACATGCACACAGTTGGTTCAAGAGTAACAACTCAATTCCCCCTGAGAATTTTTAAACAGAATAATGAAAACTAGGTGAAGCATTTACATGTAAAGAAGAAAACCTGTAATTAAATATATATGTTTAAATTCAAAGATAAAAATATATAAATTACCTTTTTACTTCTTTGGCATCACTTGCAATGAAGAATCCTAAGGTACCTTCTTGAATCTTGACGTGGTTTCCAGGATTGATTAATATACTGCTCAGTGAAACAAGAACAAAACCAACAAAACAGTAAGTTTAAATTAATTTTAACTGAATCTTCCAAATTATCTTTATTCTATTCTGTTATAGGGGACCCACTAGTTAGGAAAGGCTGCAAGGAAATTTTAAGCCATTCTTCCTTGAAATTTCCAATCAAATAACAGTTTCACAGGCTTTTTACAAAAATGTTAGTTTGAGACAGTCAAATGCCTCTGCCTATCACATCATGTAAGTGCTTGCATCTGTTTTCTTATGTTTTTGCTTTAAATACAGACTACAGAAAAGCCTCTCAGAAACATGAAGTGTGAAGCTGAGCATTGCCATTTTTTTGCTCTGTCATGCAAAGTGGTGAAAAATTCACAATACAGTGAAAAGGAAAGAAACAGCAACCACCACTCAACAACAAAAAATATCACTAATGAAACGAAACCCTCTGATACAAATTTTTGCCAATTTCTAGTGAAATAGAAAGTTAATGGGACCCCTATCTTGACATATAATGTTATTGTTTAAAATAATAAATACACACATACACTCAAGGGGAATGGTACAAGACAACCAGTCACGACAGCTGAAAAAACATAAAATGAATAGAAAATTTTTTAAATACTCCTATGCAGCCATGAAAAAACAAAAATAACCCAACCACCATGACAGAATAGCCTCAGCTAAATTTGACGAGGGAACTGCTATCAAGAAGTGAGTTACTCCACGTCTATGAAATATCTTCTTTATTTTCATAATAATTTAACTCTAGATTTTAGGTAAGGCACTTTGCAAAGTACCAAGCTAAATAAGAATATACAGATAAATGTAAATATATTCTCCAATAACTTTTATTAATGTGTAATATATCTTAGCCTTTTACTCTCAAAATCTTAATATAGCTTTCCAAAAGTTTTCACTTTTTTGTCTTTTATTAAAGTTTAGATTTTCTAACTCAAAATGTAGCAATGGTATGCATATTCAATTTAGAGTAAATAAAGACTACCAGCAATTTAAACACTTGTAGTTTTAGCAAAAATTGATTTTAGGAAAGTACACATATACAAAAATAAATAAAGCACATTTCTGAACAGACATACACTACTAAAATTGGAAGGTTCAAAGTCTTGTTATTATTAGGAGGGAAAATGGATCTCAGTACATCTATTACCCAATATGTTATTTATTCTCTATACATTGGGAATAAATTAGTATGACAACATAATATATCTGAAAGATTAATAATGTGCACATTGTTTTGTGTAATTCCACATACCCACAAGGCCCTATAACAAGAATATGCAGGCCACAAAATAAAGTGCTCATGAGTTCAGAAGTAAAAGATTGTTCATAAAGTTATAATTCAGCCCCCATTATGTAGATGTTATGATACAGTTCTTAATTGAATACCCACAAACTCCTTCCTTCTCACAATCTGAAACTTCATTCAGTGATGTTTTACTGCATTACTTCAGGCATAGCTTCATGTAATTTATCTCTCTTTAAAATCAGCATCATATTTTTCTTATGTGTTTTCCTGCAATGTTGATCACTACAGCATGCAAAAGATTCATAAACACAATTTCTTTTGCAGAAAGAATAAGGATAGTATTATCCTATTTCATAGATGAGAGATTAAGTCACTCTGAGATATAGTACTTATTAATTTGGGATGCCTACAGGACCAACTTTTTTGAAGTGTTTAGCATTGCATAGTTCCATATACACTTTCTAGGGAATTTTGTTGTAAGAATCCTCAGCATTTCCAAAAACCCAGCCTCTGATTCCTAAAATAATTAGAATACTTAATCAGAGGTCAGCTGTAAAAGGTTTGGTTTAATTTATTATCTCCTTCTCACACTAATATTCTGTGGCAGAGGCTGGAACACAAATCTCAAAGAAAGCATCTATCCAGATATCCTTCCTTTTCCTTCATTCACAGTTTCAAGCTTTGCAACAAAAAACAAGGAGAGAATAACTACAGAAATTAGAAAGTATAACCACAGAAAGCAGGTTCATCTCCACAGCACACGTTAGTAATAATTGCAAAAAATGAAATGTGATGGCATAAATAATGTCCGCATTATGCACACTGATAAATGGGATGAAAAAAAGTTACACAGCTACACTAGTATCATCTATCACCATCTAGTATTTCTTTTGTTAGTGAATTGGGCCTAATGGCTGCACTTGCAATGAAAACATTTACCTAATGCAGTTTCTAAATGTATTTTCACAAGTTTAAAATGGAATAAAACAGACAGGAGGAAAAAAAAAAGGAAACAACCACGTAAGAATTTCTTCACATGAAGCCAGTCACTCAGGTCAAAAACAGGTTGGAAAATTAAGATTTCCTGCACAAGCTTTTGTCACTTAAGCCACCACAAAGTACTTACTAGCACCTGCAGAGGCACCTGTACTGGCCATCACTAAGGAAGTCTTAGTCTCCACCTCTCCCCTTCCCTGTCTGCTAGTGTGTAGTAACCTGCCATTACACTGAGAATTTAGCTGCTAAACTCAAAAAATCTTCTGTAAATGCTAATCTAATGTATTTACTACACTGTTCCTTATAAAATACACGAAGTCTTGTAATATAGTTTGGGTTGGCTATTTTTCTTGGTTACAAATGGGTAGCACTCTGTCTGAAAAATACTTTTTATTTCCTTATTTGATGCTTAAATCACATAAGTATTACAGCTTTTCAGTGAAAACAGATGAACACATTTCTTTACATAGACTCAGGTTGTTTTTTTCCTCAATATAATTCTTAGTTATAGATAAACCATATCAAAGAATAAAAAAAAATCCTACCCAAAACTCAACAACCCGAACTCCACAAACTGAGGTAACCACTAGATGTATAAATGTTCACTCCTCATAACAAAACTTAAAATTTGATGAAGTAATAAGCAAATGTTTTTTAAGATGCATGGAACATTGTCTTAAATTAGAAGTAACTGGCTTCATTTAGGATGCAGTGTACTGTGAACATGATTTTGTATCTCAAGGTTTTCTGAGACACATTAAATCAATTCACATGGGTCAGTGTATAGACTTTTTGTCAGATCTTACACTTCATTCACTTACACCTCTTTTCATAAATGCAATGTATTTATAACCACAAAATATAGATGTGATGACAATTAATACAGTATGACCCCAGCAGCAAAATCATTGGTTTGATATAAAAATTAATTTGCCCCATCACTGCTATTGGCAAAGAGTTACAGCAACAGCTCATAAAGCTTTGGGTTTATATACACACTGATATATAACCAGAGCAAAATCATGAGCAATTTCTACTGAGTCTGTATGGATACATTAAATATCCTGCTTATTAAAGCAGCAACTGAATTACTTCTTACAACACCTGTCATTAGCTGAAGTTATGCTTTGATAAGCCCTCACTCTAATATATACAGGAAGGGAAATGTTTTTAAATTAAAATATTGGAATATAAGGAACAAACAGCACAGAGAAAAACAAAACAGTCTTCTGAGTATTCCAAGAAGAATGCATCCATCAGTTATTTAGAGATGCATGTATTTTCTTAATATGAAAATACGCTCATATATATAGCCCCATAGTTAAGAATATAAGTACAAGGCAAACTAATTAGCAGTTTTAAGAGAGACAGCTTCAGCTAATGTCTCATTTATATGTATCTCCAAGGCTGAAAAGTTTTGCAGATACAGGAAGATGTAGAAAAAGGAAAAAAAGGGACAGAAACTTATGAAGTTTAATAGGAGTATCTATAGCTAATCCATAGGCATTCTGTGCCATACACCAGAAAAAAAATTACTGAAAATGACACTGATTTTTCCAAATACACGTTTTTATCATAAAATACAATTTGATTTGTTTTATCTCCTAAATCAGCTTATGAAACCAAGCAAGGAAGGCCAAATACTTGAGAAGCTTCTAAGGTCTTGATCAAACTTTGTAATTTTATAACATTTCTAATTTAGATTACTTGAGAAAGTAATCAAGTAATAGCAAGTTCAAAAAAAATTTAGTCATAACTCCTTTCATGATTCCAGTTCCAGAAATATATTCCTCAGGACAAAACCTTTCATGACAGGGCTCACATGATGGCTTGCTCCTTCACACATGAATGTTTAGAACACGTGGCAATTAAAGCCACATAAATTAAGTATGATTTAATGTGTTTAATGGGAATTTAATGTACTTCACCAGCATGCACTTCGGAAGTCAGTTCCATTACTTTCTGATAATATTACTATTAGGAAGCCACTTGAGGAATAGAATATGCAGTTTGGAAACCAGTATTTTACACTCATCTGCAAAAGTTACTCCATTTGCTAAAGAAGATTCACTTGATGACTAGATGCAACTTCATGCATCTAAGAGCAACAAACATCACTCACTGAAAATGTGGAAATCACCCTTGAATTCAGTTGTACTCTCAGGAATCACAGACTAAATCATAGAAGGGTTTATGTTCAAAGGGACTTTTAAAAATCATCTAATTACAACCCTCATGTCATGGTCAGGGACACTTTTCACTAGAACAGATTGTTCAAAACCTCATCCAACTTGACACTGAAAGCCTAAAGCTCGGGAAAGAAGCAGGAATAGCACCTACACAGCTGAAAATGAGTTCCCAGACTGACAGAAACATAAGCAGGTGAAAGACAAATGGAAATCAGTGCACATTTGAGTTGCACAGTTTCAAAAAAAATGAGAAATTAAAACGTGGTCACAAAAACTCTAGACAAATGTTTATGATTTTCTTTACATAGATTGTTCAATGAAAAGTTAAGATAGGACATGATGACTTCCTATGTCACTGGAGAATAGATATCTGTTCATATTTCTCACTGTGTGTTAATGGGGATCAACTTACTTATTGGATTATATCTTTCTGATGTTTTAAGTATATGTGCTACTTTCAATAAAATACAGATACATGCAACTATCTGTTCATCCATTCTTATCTACCTGAAACTACTTCAGAACATGAGCGTTGCTCAATACCTTTTTGGTAGTCCATGGAAGCACTAAAAATGAGCTAAGGAGCTAAGGTTTCAATATACCAATTGTGGATCTTCTATGTTTTCTTAAACTTACAGATATTTGATGGAGAGCCTAATAACTGGAGGTTTGAACTGTAGGGCAATTTGTGAAGTGACACTTTGGAGTAGGACTAATTCCCTCCAGATATTTATTTTTTCCTCACTTCTGCTGTTAGGTGATATTTGTCTCCTGCTTTCAAATATCACATATATTGCACTCAAATTATGTTTCTTGGGCTAAAACATTATTAGAAAGTTATAGAAAGCTGATATATTTTCATATTATTAGAATATTTAAAACATTACTTCTAACAAATTATCAGCATATAAAAATTTCAGTAGGAGATGAAAAATGTTTCCTGTAGTTTCCTAGAATATTCAGCTATCTTCTTGTAAAAACAACCAATCAGTGTCAGAGTCTGAACCATCATTACACTGAAAGTATTTATTGGTAGGCCATTTGCTAAGTGGCATGGCTCCACAATTTGCTTTGCACAGCTTGAAACTGAGGAGGTTTCCACTACTGCTGAAGTTGTAAATGGATATAACTTCAAACTCTTAATCTAGACATAGCAGCACAGTAGCTGACTCTCAGATTTGTACAACTGTCAGCATTCTCTGAGAAAAACAAAAGAGGGATTGCATTAATATGGAAGATCTGTGGTAAAGGTCTTTAAATTGAGCTGACAGAGGCACGTGGAGATGCCCAGCAAATATGCAAAGGTAATAACATTTTAGCAGCACTGTATGAAGACTAAAAACTGGAAGACATAGATAAGGTCAACCAGTAGAGACATGCACCAGGAGAGTTCTTTTACGATTTTCCTTGTCCATGCCTCTGTTATGTACTATTCCTGTTTGGTCTTACTTTCAACATTATATTTTAGACAGCACTAAAGGTGGGATTCATCTCATCTATCTTATGATGGAATTCTAATGCATTCAAGAACTGTCTCTCTTCCCTTGTAATTAGGGACTATCTGGATAACTAATAGGAGGTTAGACAATTAATATTTTGATTGGTAAGTTAGGTGAGATGAATCCTTTTATCAGAAACCAATTGACCCTGTATCAAAGACACTTGTCTGATTTAGCAACACTACTTCTTTTTCTTGTTTGTTTGTTATCGGCTTTATGGCTACCCATGTAGCCACCCTTTTCCAAAGAAAAAGAAAAGATCAACTGTTGAATTAAATGAAACATGTACAGCAAAATTTTGACTAAACATATGACAAAAGTTGTAACAACTCTGTTTTAAACCTTGTGGTAGATGTACTGTACCATTCCCCATGCAACTCAAACAGTAGCAATATCATCTAGTAATCAGAAAGATATAATATTGTTTAAGTATTATGAATACATTATCTAAAACAAAATTACGTGGTATTACTTACTATAGCTACCACACTTCTAAACAAAACCAGCTTTATTCTTGATAGTTTCATGCTATGCCCAGATAAAAAGTACCACTATCAGCATAATGGTCTTTTAAAACACACCATGTCATTCATCCACCTATAGAATTAGTTGAAGATAATATTTTTTGTCTTAGGCTATGTTTTGAAGTGGAGTGTGAGAGTAGGTGCACAAATCTCATAGTGGGAGTTGTGCACATACCAGTTTTCACACTAATTGTAACTCATGAGTATTGCTTCTTTCTTCCGGGCTCTATCACTGACATTAATTCAGATCCATATTGCTTTATACAGCAAAATCTAGTAAGACACTAAAAAGAATACAAGGCAAAAGACACAGTGCACATTACATGCTACAGTATATTAAAGCTTAATTACTACAAGCATATAAAAGGTTGCTCCCAGGAGTTAAGATTTTTACAACAGCACCTACTCAGTCATGGTCTACAGGATGTGCATGAGGTATTTTATTTGGGCATAGTCCAAGCTAGTTCAATAGTGATGCTGAACTCAATACATTTGGAAACAATTAAATTATTCCTTCTGGTTCCAGAAGGGATTAATTATCAGTACAATGAGGCAGAACAATATACTTTATTCTGGGAGCAAGCAACTTCACTTAGTACAGCACTTCTTCATATTGCTCATCATGCTAGCATTAACATGCCTTCAACACAAGATAAGATATACTTAAAAGCAAGAAGCAAAGTAGAGGTGCAACAGCTGCAGATCCTTGGAGATGCTAAGTGTTGCAGTAACTTCTCTGCAGTTGGATCATATCAATAATGCCAAACTGACAGGAAGCCACCTCTCTTATCACACAGCTACTCAGAAACTACAGGAAGGTAAGACTAAAACTTAAATACATATAACACATACAACATAGACAACAGAATAGACATAGAAAGTAAAGTTTGAAGAATATGATGAAGAAGGAAATTCAAGTATCTGGACAATGACAGCAGGTCTCCAAAGACCATCACTGACAGTCAGACAGATTGCTATAAGCAATTAGAAAAAAAAAAAAAAAAACTGGTGGGGAAAGAGAGATGAGGAGAGACAAGGATATGGAAGAGCATGCCTTATTTACTTCATCCAAACCAATAACAGCATGATAGAATGTAGACTAGAGAGGGACTCACAGCATGGTATACCACAGAAAATGCAAAACATGCCATCTCAAAAAAAAAAAAAAACAAAAACCACAAGAACCCCAAAGCTGAGGAACAAATACATCCAGTAATATTTTCATAAATGAGTTAATAAATGTCATTGAAATGAATGAGACATATAATAGAAACTATCCACAGCACTTTCACTGTAACAGTACAATAGCTTTAATGAGTACTGTATTATGAATAATTGGACTCAAAACAGGACCAGCAATGCAAAGAATCAGGTATTTGGTTGTTGTTAATGGAAGATGGGACTGCAAGAGAACATGAACTACTGTATTGTAAGACGTGTTTTGAAGGAAGACTCTGGGGAAAGAAGGACATCAATGAGGGTGTGAATATGAAGACAATATGACAGCACAAGGGCTGGTAAAGACGAAATATACATCGTCATGATACAGTCAAAATGAGGACAGGAGATATTAACAGCAAAGCCTGCTTTTCAAATGCAACAATCTGATACACCAATGACCACAAAGGGGAAAAAAAGCCTAAAAAACTAATCCTGTTTTATTTTGTACTTCCTGCAAAGAAGTTAGTGCGTGAGTCACAAGAAAACTGGAGAGACAAAGTGCTGTTCTCTCTCCTCTTTGAGATTGGGGGGTCATATATAAGTATACACACAGATATATATGTATATATATACACACACACATAGACAGATGAATATATATATGTATATATGTGTGTGTATATACAGAGAAAGATAGACAAAGATGTTATCTTCCTGTGTTCTTGGCAAGGAATTAGTCCTGAAGTTAGAAGGAGTGAAGGTAGGATTGAGGTTGGAAGGAAAGGTAACGAAGAGGGCATACCGCTTTCGGCTTCTGCAAACGACAAGAAAAAAATTGCAAATCAAACACTTTGATAAGAAATCAACTGACACCAAAGCAAAAGCAAAAAAACCCTTTATTTAAAAGTCTTCAAGGCTCAAAGGTTTTTCTGCTGAGAATGAGAACAAATATATGGATAGACAAAGAAAAAATTTTACAAGAGGAGTGTAAATGGGGTGAAGGAGGGAACAATCCTGGTTAGGCTTTCCTTCTTGCTTACTCATGTGGAAAAAATAAAAAAATGCAGGGGAAAAAGGAAGGCAGAAATATCTCTAAAAGGGATTTCAGATGAGGAGTTCGAATGTCTGCATTTTGAGCTGTTATTTTTTGCTATATATTCAACACAGGGACATTTTGAGTTTCATGTTCTCCATGTTTCCTTTGCATTTTTCTACAAAAAAGCCAAAACCTCTCTCCAAATGAACTAAGAAAGACCATTTTCTAAGCTATAGTATTTGGCTTGCATCAGAGACACAAACATTGATTCAAGTGCTTCCTATTTTTAATAACAGGTTATAACATTTCCAGAAACCAATTAGAGATGAAGGAACGGCTAACTCATATTGTGAGCTGAAGTTACTGAAGTGCAGACTTCAGTAGCTGGTCAGAAACACTTTAAAATGAGTTTTGCAAACTCGGGGATTTCTTTGATTGCTGAGCAATAATTTAAACATTGTTAAATATATATATGCAGAGGTTAAAAAGAAAATCTAGTGATGGCTATTTTAATTAATTTTTAATTAATTTTTAAGATAACTTGATAAGAAATAGTTGCCTATAAAGATAAACATACTCTAAATAATTTATCCATTATATGAAAACTAATTTGCACTTATTATATCTATAATTATATTACTTATATATGAATATCGACTTTTAAGCAATTCTGTAAAATCACAAATTGTTTATAATTACCCACCTAATATTGACAAAACTTGTTATCAAGGTGTGCTTTCTATTTTGTGTAGCTTTATCAGCAGTCAGAAAAAAAAGAAGAAAAAACCCATCTGCAGGCAGGAATCTCAGCTAGTGCTACCTTGAACAGCAATATTAGCTTGGATAGAGTTCTGATAATTTATAATTACTATTGATTTCAAATTCCCTACAGCAGAGTTACCATAATTTGGCTGTAAATCAGAAAGTTTTAGAAAACTAGAATCTAGGTGACTGCCTGGAGAAATAAAAACTGCAGAGCTAAATTAATAGTTATGCTATTCTATATCTAATGAAGACATTAGCAGAGTCAAATAAAAATATGCCATTGAATGGGGTGGGAGTAGCATTTGTCCTTAACACTGAGTTGAAAATTTAAAGAGGGGATTAGGAAATTTAGAATGCCCTCACATAGTGTCGAGAGCTGCACACACTCCTGAATCCTTTTCACTGCTTTAGCTCTGTGTGCAAAGTGATGGAGGCAGATGAAACAAATTTTAACAGGAAATTCCCTGTGTAAGTAAAAAATCTAATACATAATTTACTGATACAGATATTTTATTATGATTAGTTACAAAAATTGAACTGTTGGGAGTAAGATCTTCTCATCCTTTAAGCCGAAAGAATGCTTTGAAAATTCCCCCTGGTTCTGAAAATGCTGTTCCTAGACCTGTCTCAGCTATGGCAGGAAATATTAGCTCGTAATGAAAGGGTACCACTTTGACAATAGTCTAATTTTTTAGTTATATTTAACATTGTTTCTTTAAATTGTAAACTAAGTAAAACTCCTCAATAGTTTTACAAAATATTAACACAAAGTATAATTATAAAATAAATGAGCCCGTATCTACTTTTTGTCACTCTCATAAAGACTGAAAGCTTAAAAGAATACCCATAGTCAGTTCCCACTTCACCTTTATGAAGAATTAACAATGAATAAATTTAGATATGAGCAGAATAAAATATTTCCAATATCAACATCAACAAACGTAATTGACAAATGACAAATTTACTTTGTTCGAAAAGAGCTTGTGCTTCTAAACTATGTTATTGTAACTTTAATCTTAATTGCCCACCTTTTAATTTAATGATGCACGGAAATGCAAGTATACCTAGCAGGTGAGAAACTGAACCTTTCTGGTTCGACTGAAAGCTCAGAAAACCACAAATATGCAGTGAACATATTTGGGTTGGAAAGCACAGTAACAAGTAGAACAGTAAAGATATGCTGCATGTAGCTCTGTGATTGATCAAACAGTGACTATGAAATTATCACTGGTTAATAAAATCAGCAGATATTACTGGGGATCAGGGTTATAAGAAAATTTCTCTATCTACCTTATATGCCCTCCTCTTGTTACATACAAATCCACCAAATCCAGCTGTTAACATCCCTTTGTAAATATTGCTTTCTGAAATTTTAGGCTGCTTTTTTTCCAATTAAATTAATTAATTGGAAACTGTTACCTGCATGGGTTTAAATTAGAAATATATGGTTGTATCACATTGCGTTACTTTTTGTGGGATCCTCTGCATCAACTCAACTCAACTCAATCCAACTCCCACTGAAGTTAATGCAAAGAATGATATGGAAGCCAAGAACAATCTGTTATTACTGCAAAAGACTGTAATATGACACAAAATCTGGTAAATCGTTCCACTGCTATTACTATCATATTTTTCCTCTTTCTAGTAAGAGATTCAACTGTTCAGAAACAAAAGAACAGGTTGTTTGCTTTACATTAGCATTAGCTAATGCAGAACAAAGTCATTCAATGGAAAAATATTTTAAGAGTCCAAAGGAACTGAAAATATATTTTTAAATCCGATATTAAAAAAAGAAAGATTTCTTAATCAGCATAGTGTGAACAAAAATAATATCCAACAGCACATACACTACTTCACATTTAATTTTATAGCATAGGGAAGAATCAAGCAAAATCAACTATCAGGCATGGAAATACTCATAAATAGTTGTAATATTGATTTTTTCATGTCAAATGTCCAACACAGGTTTAATAGATTCTTTTAATAAAGAAAAAAATTTACATTTAACAGTAAGTATTAAACTTTCAAAACCCCAGAAATTGTGGAATGAATTCAATTGACAGAATTGGTTCTCCTGTGAGAAAAAGCAATTGCCCTCAAAAGTGCCCTTTGGCCATTAAAAGGTAATCAATGGCCAAAAAGAAGATGAACTAACACATATCACTCCAGGTTTGCTACAGTAGTACAAAACAGTTATGAAACAGGAAAATCAAATTCATCTCAGAGTCAGTAACATAATATTTTTATTATATGACCCTCCACATGCTGCAGAGAATATTAATAACATTTTTGTTATATAAAAATGGATATTGTTTAAAGCACTGATGGACAAGTTGATGGAAAATTGACCCCAATGTTCAATCAGGTTTCTATTAACTTTTGTACAAAAAAAAAAGAAAAAAGGCAAGAAACACTTCTTTTCCCATCTGTGAATCTGTATTAACCATAATTAAGTTTTTTTTCTTTTTGATTGAGAAAAGTAGCCAGCCAATTGGTAATTTCAAGGCTAAATTAATCTTTTCCAGTTTCATGATGTTATTCATGTATGTTTTATCAAAACAAATACCATTTAAATAACATGTTTACCCTGTATTTTTTTATCATGTATCCTATCTAAATTAGTTCTCCCAAATAATTTAAATGAAATTTGTATTTTGAGAATACACATAGCCATAATGAATTTTGATATCACATCTCTTTTCCACTTTTCTGTTTTCAATAAAGTTAAGCTGGACCTCTGATTAAAAGAGATATACTATGAACAAAAAAATTGTAAAGTTTTCCATAAGTAAAATTTAACTGCACTTCTGGAAATGGGACATATGTGCTATTGCCCCTGCACCTTTCACTAAACATTCTGACTTGGATTAATTTTAGGGAGGAAGCGAGCAGAAATAAATGCCGTTTCAGTCATATGTGAAATGTTGTAATGTGATGGCATGCTAATTACATTCTGAAATGTTTCAAAGAATAGTTATGTTCCTTCTGAAAAAAAAAAGCCGGCCAAATTCTTGACAGTACATTCCAGAACTTCAGAAGCTGGAGGCATGGGACATACCTGCTTTCACGTTTTTCTGACTTGTATTCTATGGCTATCATTAAGAGCTTTAGTTTCGCAAACACCAGTCTGCAGGAAGAGAAGAGACCAAGAGTCAGTCCCTTTTCACAACCAACATCACATATGTACAGGTGTCTATGGCCTATGTATTTCCTTTGAGAACTTACACTAAGACCTTTCCTTATTTTTTTCCATTAGGGATACACAGAATATATATACTAAGACCTTTCTATTTTGAAGATAAAGAACATATATGGTCCTAAAAATATAAACTGAGAAGTTGATAACAACAGTGTAAGCAACATACTAAGTCTACTTAAACAACAATAACATGATACACAACATTACATTGCATTTGGCTATAGTCATGGATGTTTTAAGGCAATATTTAAAATATTTGTTGATTGTATTATGCATTCTAGTATATAGTGAAACATTATTAATAAGGCACTATTTCCCAGCTACTGTCACCAAGGAGCAGCATGACTGCAACAGCTGACCAATATATGGGAAGTACATTCTGTTACTGCAAAACACATTCTTTTCAGTCATAAAAGTCTGCTGAAGAGGCTACTTATTAAAACAACTTAAGGGTGATAGTCATAGACTTGCAGAACTGTGAGTTAGCATATCACCAGTTGCTTCAAACTAATAGGATCTGTGAAAAAAAAACAAAGAAACTAAGTTGATTTGGGTTTTTTTAATAACTAGAAACCATTTTCCAATTCTGTCATTGAAGCTCAATGCTACTTGCTTTGTGTTCTACAAATTTGTTACAAACTATTCTTGGGCTCATCTTTCAATTAGATGGCTGCCATCTTCTTTATCCTACATCAACGTCTCCAGTGCCCAGTGCTTTTATTCAAAATCCTTACTTTAGTGTTCTTAATATTTTTCCATATATTTCAATATTTATTTTGTTTAACCAAATTAAGCAATATTCTTCACACTTTGTATCAATAAAATACTTAGATGAAAACAAGAAATTGATTGCTGAACTGATAATATTCAATTTCTACAATAACTTCCAGAAATCACTGTGAACAGGTAATTCCTGCTATTTCTTCAGGATAAGAGAATAATTAGAGAGAAGCACAGATGCAGGCCTTCTGACAATGCTGAGGCGATGTATTTCATATCACATCAGAAGTATGATTAAAGTTCTTTGCACTGATTAAGTTTTGCAGTGTGATTTTTTGAGCATGCTTTTTCTTAAAAAATTTTCCTTTTAAAGGATTTTAAAAGTATCTCTGTAGTTGCCTTGTCTGGGAAGGCAGGTGGTATCTCAGCATTGGGTAGTAACATAAAAGAACAGATAAGGGCAGATACGGGCAGAATCAATTATAAGTTTTTATTCTTATAATAGAATTCAGCCAATGTCAGAAACAGGAAGACAAAATGCTGTAAGTTACTGAATTCTCAATTAGCCCATCATCTCTCACAATATTAATGGGTAAACAAAGCCTGATTATCAGTGTCAAAAAAAAAAAAAAAGAAAAGCTTTAAAATCCGACAAATTTTCAAATATATTAACATTAGAGTATCCTATATATTGTATTATGACTATTATGCATCTGTTTTTAAAATAAGTGATACAGAATACAACTTTATGAACCATAAGTGTCAAGAATTCTAAAGCCTTTTTTTTAAATTTTGTCTGCCTACATTGCTTTAGGAAACACACTTGGTTTCAGTTTTGTGCAGTATTTTATAATCTATCTCTCTGTTTTAAAAAAACCCAAAACCAAAACCAAAACAAAGAAACAAAAAAAACCACCGAAACCAAAAACCAAAACAAACCAAAAATACCCAACAAACAACAAAAAAAAAGGGACATAAGGAGAGAAGAACAATGCTAACCTAATATTTGGCATGAGCATCTCATTCTTATCCATAGATCTATGCATTTTTTTTCTAAAAAACTATTTAAGCGGTCACAATATATAGGTTTACATGCACTTGGTCATGTAATTAAATATTAGTACGTCTCACTATTTCAATATATCATACAAATGTAGTTTGATATGATTAAAATGAGAAAGATCTTATACCTGCATTTTTTACCCTCAGATAGAGAACTTGTAAGAAGTTAGGCCCATTTGCTGTTTGTTCTATTTTTTAAGTCATTCAGCATAATATTTGAAGATAAAAAGCATTCTAATTTAACATTTGTTAAGAGAAGTGTACATATTTCATGTGGTGTTCCCACTGCTAGGTCCAGTGCCAACCCACAGATGTGCTGGCCTCATTAGGAAAATGTTTGGGTAGAGAATGGTGGGCCTAGAACCTGGGTGAAGGTTGCCCCTGCGGTACTAAATATTAAAGGCTCTGCAATAGTGGGAGACAGTGTGGTTAGCTTATCTTCAGTCAGCATCATCCACACCTGGTCTGGCAATAGGCAAGGGCACCATGTTAGGAAGTACATTCACATATTGAAAATATATTGGTTGGAATATGTTCACGCAGTACACACACATAGAATTATAAATAGAACTAGCAGACTGGTAGTAATTTCTGTTTCCATCTAATTCTTCACCCTAGGGTTGACATCAAAATCTTGAACTTCTTATATTGACTGCCCCATCACCACTGTTTCTGCATTCTCTTTAAGGTTGGTATCCAAACTCTATGGCAACCTATTTACAGAAGAATCATATTCCTAGACTTGTAATTAAGACCAATAACCTGAAGAAGCAGAACATTTCATTTAGTTTCAGACTTTTAAAATGTCACTGACTGCATGAATCTTTAAAGCTACACTATAAAACCTATTCTCAAAACCTGGATATTTCATGGGGAGTTGAATACAGTAAGCCTATCCACTGATTTAATTTCCCCTTCACAAACCAATGCAATGGACTTTTTGCTGTCCTTTGTTCTTCTGGAAATTGAATAGTCAATTCCTATAGTAATGAAAATACCTATGCACCAAACTCATTAATAAGTAACACTACATTTTAATTTTCAATGTGCTTTTATTTACCTGAAATCAATAGAGTTATTAGTATGTTGGAAAATTTGAGATAAATATTTTTGTTTCGCTTAAACTAGTAAACACAGTTTGCTAATGGTTCAGATAACAAAATGCTTGAGGAGAGCTCCAAAGTTTAGACATGTTTCTAAATCTAAATAAGCACCCTTTCTTTATTGATTCTTTTATCTCCATTTAACCAGCAGTTAAATGAATGCCAGCTTTATGTCAAATACAGTCTCAGTCACATCTTCCTAGAAACTCATTTAGAAACTTGACACATTTAAAAATTGTTTGTGTGGAGATTTAATTTTCATGACTGTAGCTAGTGTTAACAGCACAAATTGCTGTTCATTCTAAATTTAATACACTTTTCTGTAATATGTTATGAGGTTTCCTATTTCAATAAATCTAGGCAAACTTTAGTAGTTCTAGTAAAAAACTTTTTCTCTCAGTAACGTAGACACAGTTTGGCTGGCACAGTGGGAGGATGTATTGTGAGCCCCTTAATTTTACCAGCAAATTGAAGACAAGGCTCTGTCATAGATATATCCCAGACAAAGACAGATTTCTGAATAGATAATATTTGTCTAACAGTTTTTTCCCCCCTCATTCTGATGCCATAACATAAGTTTATGCTCCTGTAAAAACTGGGAAAGGTGGGAGAAGCAAACTCATCCTCCTTTACATAAGAGATAGTATTTTACTTCTTCCTCTGTTCTCTTCCCGAAGAATGGAGTCTTCAGAAGTTTTTCTGTGTTAACTAGTTTGACATCAAGTTCGTCAGAGTAGGGTCTGTTTCTTTTTAAGTATTTGCACACTCCATAGCAAAAGCCGTCCACAGCTCTTGTGGTGACCTTTCAGTACAGCTGGGATGAAGAGCAATGCCAACCAAAGAGGAAATATGAGTGTGCTAAACTAACTTCATTATGTGGCCACAGTATTTATCATATAAACCTTATGCATACAAATCTATCATTCACAGACCCATCTGAAGATAAATATAAGCATTCTTCAGTCTCCAGAAATGCAGTTGTAGCATGGCTTATGCTGTGGTTATGTACTATATGCTTCTTTCTCATAACTGAATAGACATATCTTTTCTGAAGTATTTCACTTGTTGCAAGTGGATTGCAATCACTTCCACAGAGGTCTGGGTGCCACACTGCTTACATGACTCCATAATATCTGTTTAAATTAATGAATAGTTTCCTTAAAATGGAATACAAGTCGAGATCGTGATGCTGACAACCACTATTCAAAGAATGGGAATCATTAGAAAAAACAACTGGATACTGCTTGTGAGTAAATAACTCAAAGAGATTGCTGATGAGTTTGTTCAATACCAAAAATGTTTGTTTCCATTTACAATCTGTTAATTACAAATCTCTTCTGAATCCAGGCATTACAATGTTTCAAATACTTCCATGCAGTGATTGCTTTAATGTTTATTTTATTAGATACCATCTGATGTACCAACACTAGGACTTTAGAAGAGTGAAGAGATCACCTGCAAAAAAATTAGATTTCTCTTGCAAGAAGGCAAATACTTTTGTATAATAAATATATTTCTACTTACTCACAAACTGCAGGGAAGGACAAACCCACAAAGGCACTAGACAGATATTCTGTATACATTTCATTTGCAACTCCTTCCAGGTAGTATTTCTGCCACGTATCCTCCTCAATCTAAAAACAAAGAAACAGATGCAGAGTTCTGAGTAAAAACCACAGCTTTCTTTAAAACTTACAAACAACTGCATAAACATGAATCATATTTTAACACAGAAGTCAGTACACTGTTATGGCACTTAACATTGCTTTTTTTTACAGGATTTTC
This sequence comes from Climacteris rufus, assembly GCA_013398175.1. Taxonomy (NCBI): domain Eukaryota; kingdom Metazoa; phylum Chordata; class Aves; order Passeriformes; family Climacteridae; genus Climacteris; species Climacteris rufus. The sequence goes on from VZRZ01007062.1 coordinate 554,327, forward strand.
TAGAATGCTGAAAAAAAAAAACAAAACAGAGTCCCTGTAGTCAGTAAATCAAGTATCTTTTGCACAAATAATACACTGGATTCTTGTCAATCACAGTGAACATGGGGTGAAATGAGGTTGCAAAGAGCTTGAGGAAAAAATTTTCTCAATTTTCTCTTTTTGAAAATCATAGAATCACAGAATGATGAGTTGAAAGTGACCTTAAAGATCATCTAGTCCCAACCCTCCCTGTCATGGGAAGGACACCTCCCACTAGACCAGGTTGTTCAAGGCCTTACCGAACGTGGTCTATTATTTTAGGTAAGTTTGCATTTTTATCCTACAGGCTGAATACTGATTTGGGATTCATCATTCTTATCCTCATGTTAAACTACTCAAGGTAGTTAAACTACTCAAAGGTACTCTTTCAATAAAATGCTCTAAAGAACAGGAGGATTGGAAACTTGTTAAGATTTTTTGTTTGTTTATTTTTTGTTTGTTTTATTTTGTTTTATTTTCTTCTCCTGTTCATAGGTTGCCAAGTAATCAGTAACTTTAGTTCTGGATATGTAAACAAATGGAAGAATAAATTGCAATATGGAGATGTTCCAAATCATAAACTCCCTGAAAAGTGGGCTGCAAACAATCAGGAGAAATTTCTTCCACAGAAATTGTTTCACCATTCCAAGACCATGTGGGATGGTAAAAGGGATTTGCATTGTGTTATTCTCCACCACACACAGAGAAGTCATATCACATTTTTTATAACCCTTTTATTTATGGGAAGCGTGCAAATGTTGCCGATCAACAACTCTATATACAGAAGAGATAAAGTGCAGGCTTGGTAAAAGAAATCAGAGTAATGATAGCAATGGCATATTTGTAACTTCTGATCTATTTTATGGCTTTTTCTTAGATTGACACCACCTGGGGTTGGAAAAAATATACAAATACATTACGTGTTTCCCTTTCTACTTTGTTCCCTTGCTTTCTTTTCTTTAGGCAGATGGTTTCGATTTGGAGGAAGGAACTCCAGATCAGACCTATAGTTAAAAATTCACCCTTAGTCAAGGACCAAGAAAGGACTGGAAAAATCCAAACTCATTCACAAAACAGCGATTAAGCTCCAACGATACCAGTTAGTGTTAAATTAAACTTCATTAAGTGATTAGAGTGTTTAAGATATGCTCTGTTAGGATACCCTGAAGTCTTGATTAAGGAATTTAAAGAATTGCTGACGTTTGGGATGCTATAAAATGTTATTATAAGACAATTATAACACTGGCCTAAAGATGATCCTTCCATTGTATCTCCACCTGAACCATGAAATTTTCCCTATGATTTCAAAGAGAGGGCCACCTGCCTGGTATCGTTTGAAAGGCAGTACCAGCTGATCTACTAGTAATGAAATTACTATTAAGAACCATCAGTATTCAGTATTTCATCTCTATTTCCTTGAGTCTGGCAGTTACCAAAAGTTTTAATAGAGTAAGGTTCCACAGATAATCAGCTCCTCCCATAACCCATCTCAATAAGATACCAATTTCAAAATCCTTAAAGGGAGGAAAAATACTTTAGGAGCCATTATGCTCTTGACTAATGTAAGCCTTTATGATGATAGTTTAAAGTCTGGGTGACTGTTGGACCTGATCCAGAAGTGCCATACTGCCACAACTTGAATCTGTATCTTCCAGATTCCTCTCTAGGACTGTAAACACAGGCTTATCTTTCCCTAAGTCACCCCACAACTCTGTCTCCTGGATAGTCATAAAACAAATTACCCACTGATTCAATAGTTTATATGAAGAATAGCTGGATAATTACATAGTGCATCCCAAGAGAAGCAATGTAATTTTCATCTCTATCTTTTTTTTAAGTCACAATACTCCTCTGCTCTTCTCTAACTTATATATAGATACAATATTGTTATGAGCAAATATATTTACATAATACAATCACTTCCTAGTGAGATATGGTGACAGAGATATGAAAAAAGTGATGTACATCTTGCAAGCACAACCATTAGTATTGTCAAGAGAAAATGATACCACTTAATACACCCAGCACTACACCCTGGTAGTGCAATTATCAGGAGGTCTGTAGCTCCAAATAATCTATCTTGTTCACAGCATTTGCTTTTCAGTGTAATGACATAAATAGTTACATGAAAGAGATTGAGTGTATCTGAACCTGATAATGCTATATAATCTTTTCTGTCAAGACCTAAGTATAACTACCAAGACAGAGAACAAATGACAGAGTTGCAGTGAGACCTAGGATATTTTACTGCCTTTTGCAAGGGAAAGGATGGTGGAGTGTCTTTATAAATATTAAGGAAGCAACAAAATGAAAATTCCTTTATAGAACAATGAAACCAGATGTAAAGTCTGCTCCTTAGCATTCAATAAGATCAGCTCATCACCACCGTGGAAACAGCACAATATAGTACAAAGCCTTTGAGGATGCATCCTGACGTTTAATGTTACAATTCTCTTCTCCAGAGCACTGCATTTGTCTAACATAGATGAGAATAAAAAGGAAGCACACACAGAATCATATAATGGTTTGGGTTGGAAAGGACCTTAAAGATCATCTTATTCCAATCCTCGGGCTGGGGGCAGGGACACCTTCAACTAGACCAGGTTGCTCAGAGCCTCATCCAACCTGGTCTTGGACACTCCCAGGTGAGGCAACCACAATTCTCTGGGCAACCAGTTCCAGTACCTCACCACCCCCACAGTAAACAGTTTAATCCTAATACTTAATCCAATCCTGCCTTCTGTCAGTTTAAAGCCATTACTCCTTGTGCTAACACAATATGCCCTTGAATATTCTTGATTGGTAGTTGAAAAGGAAGCGTATATTGAAAGCAATGTAGTTTAAACATTTCCTCACATTCACCTGTAACGCCCTTTCAGTCCACCCAAATTGCCTGAGTGAAAGTCTAGTTGTGTTATGCCTTTACATATGAGTATTGAAATCTGACAGATAAGTAATTGGCTAAAAGCAGTTCTTATGGTCATAGCAGAGTGAAGCTTCTTAGATTTAGTCTTTGAATTTCCTTAAGTAATTATCAACTACCTCTTTACTCAATTCAATTGGTTGTTTAAAAAAAAGCTAAGAAGTATCCTTAGTACTATGAAAACTTTACAAACATATTCAACTATTTCCACAGATTTCTGCATGCAAGGCTGCTTTTTAAAATTTGTATAAAAAGAGTATCTTTTATAAAACATCAAATGTGCTAATTAAAATTAGCTCTAATGTCAGATGAGAAATTTATGCAGTTTTCCTCGTTCATACGTTCATACGTCAATGTAGAATCTTGTAGTGTGTCAAGGCAGGAGTATTCTTGATATATAATGATATCTCATTGTTTTTTAGATACTGGCCTTGATGGGTTTGAACCAAAAGGCATAGAGGCTCTACTTCTAATACTTTCTCATTTACAAAACAGTACTTCTATCCAATCATGAGGCAAAAGATAGACTTGTGTTGAGCCGTTCAAATGATTGACTGAAAACGCACTCCCATGGCAGACTTTAGCCCAAGACAAATATACTCTCATCACAAGGAGTCATACTATTTGTAAATAGCAAACAGTTTTAAGCCACAACAGATTTTAATTCCTAGACTCGATTAAAGACATTACAGACAGGAAGATCTTTATATGATCTTTAAAGATAAATCTCTTTGGTAACAGGCTACATTTAATATTTGGTTTAAGTCCTGTGCGGACGATCATGTAATCAGTTTATTATGCAGCCTCCTGAAGAACCTCACAATAAATCAAGACATGGCATTTCCTCCTCATCCCCTTTTTAAAGCTCTCCTACATTTGGAGGAATTCACTGTTTATACACCAGTTTCACACTTTACAACAGTCCAAGGCTGCCTAGGTGGCCAAAAATAAATAGCAAACAAGGTGATGTGTTCCATCAGTGTAGGTAAGCACCCAACTGATGTAAATCTGTGTGGCTGTATTACATCTCTCTTTCAGCCTGGATTAGAAAGGAAAGTAAAGTGGGCATTGCATATGTGTAGGTGTGTGCAAAAGCTGCCAAAAGACCCCCC